>WNNJ02003001.1:0-11877 GCA_012934845.2 Pomphorhynchus laevis
GAAGCTTTGCATATTTCATCCTTTAATTCATCGAAGGTCTTTAATTGAGTATAATTCATTGGAAACGAGGCTACAGATAAAAGCGGTCTAATTTTTGCGGAATAATTTGGTATCCATTGACTGTAATAACTCAGTAATCCAAGAGCTCTTTTCATGGCAGCTGGATTTTCAGGAGCAGAAAAGTTTCTAAGTGGTTCAGTCCTTTGAGGATCAGGTTGGATTCGACCACTGTCGATTAGATATCCAAGGTAGTTTAACGAGGTTTGACGGTAGACAGACTTTTGTTCATTAAGCTTAATATTATATTTCTTGATCATAGTTTCAAGCGCATGCAAATTTTTGTCGTGATCTTCTAAAGTACTTCCAGCCACCACAACATCATCAACATTATATGAAGGTATTTTGAAGTCGATTAGAGCTTATCAGATTAGACATTACGCGCTGGAAAGCGGCTACCGAGTTAGTCAGACCAAAGGGAATTCGCTTGAATTGGTACAATGCTCCTGCGGCTTGAAAAGCTGTATAAAATCTCTCATCTTCTCTCACTGGACATTGGTAGTAAGCCGATTCAATGTCAAGTTTAATGAAATATTTGTATTTCGACAATTCGTTGATCATATCTGAAATTCGGAGCATTGGAAAAGCGTCGGGGAAGGTGAATCGGTTGATAATTGCAGAATAATCCACGACCATGCGACTTTTATGTCTATAACATGTCGTAACTAATACTTGTGCTCTCTTTGGCGAGTTTGAAGTTTCTATTATGACATTTTTTAGTAGGAATTGAATATCGTTTCCGATAAATTTTCTATCGTTAAGAGCATAGTTACGTGGCTTAGTAGCGATCAATCGAACATCATCAGACGATTTAGAGAATCGTATTAGTGGCGTGATCTCCATACAGTTCAATGACGATAGTATTAGTTTTGGTCTGTCCTTGTCGTTTGTGAAATTAAATATCACTGTTGTGTTCAGTCTCATAAAGTCTTGCCCCAATACAACCGGAGAGCATAGGTTTGGAAGAACCAACAGTTTGATTGCAGTAAACTTCTTTCCACCGATACGTACGTCTACAACAGTGTCCTTTCGTATGAATCGAGTGGTCGGATGACGCCATAAAGATCATTTTCGAAGATAGCTATTTTCGCAATTTTGCAGCAACCACTATATCGGATCGAACAAAACTCTTTACACTGCCAGAGTCGATTAGAGCTGCCGTCGAATAGCTATCCAACCGTACGGGTATTAAACTATCATTACGAATCGGTATCATTACATTAGATGTCGAAAGCGTATTTTCGAAAGCTGCTGATCATTTTGAATTCTGACTTTGGTTGAAAAATGACCACGTTTTCCACACTTGAAGCAGGTCGCGTCACGAGCTGGACATTGCTGTCTGCGGTGTGGAATACGTCCACAAAATCTACACTTGGAATCATTTGATTTTGTCCACCTTCCAGTGGCAGCGATATTATCGTCTCTATTATCTAGGCGGATATTTCTATCAACGTTTTGCGATATTTGAGCGGAGAAGTCGGAACCTTGAGAATATTCGAATGATTTAGCATTTCGTTGAGCCGTTTCAAGAGATTGAGCCGTTACTATAGCATCATATAGTCTGAGATTCTCCCGTTCGAAAAGCCGTTGACGTATTTCCCACTTTTCAAACCTATAATGAAGGCATCTCGTATTGCTTCATCGGTGTATTGAGCTGCGGAAACTGCTTTAAAATTACATGATCTGGTGAGTCGCTTTAAATTTGCGAGGAATTCGTCAACAGTCTCTTCAAATTGTTGCTTGCAAGTTGCCAAGGTATAGCGAGCGAAAACAGAATTCGTAGGTTTGTCGTAGGCTGCTTCGAGAATAGCAATGGCTTCATTGTAATCTTTACGATCAGAAATCGTTTCGAACACATTTGCTGATATATAATTTGTCAGAAGCCATAACTTGTTGATTGTTCTATCAGGATGACCAATTTCCAACTCCGCCACAAAATTATCGAACATTCGGCGCTAATGCCTCCATTCAGCCGCGGTTGTGCTTGAAGTACCAATAAAGCGAGCAGGTTTCATTAAAGAATTCATTTGATTGGAGATCGAGAGAAATAATTGAATAAATTGTAGTGACTTTACTTTAGTAGTCAGAAAGAACCAACATGAAAGGCTTTATTCAACTATCTACAAATAAGAAGGTAACTTAAGGCAAATGTGAATAATTCAATAAATCAATATAGTTATACAGTTACCACACCCTTCAAGCCTCACCTTCACCGTCATTTGCAACGTACATCATGGTTTGATATACAATGCCAACTATCAAAGCGTCGTCTCCCTCATACTTTTTGAGTCTCTCACCGCTCTCTCAGACGTGATATACACTCGCTCACTCCGTCTCTCCGTGATTCATATCTTGCTCTTCGCCGCTCTCATCTCCACATACAGCGTACCAAATGCAACTCATTCTGGCAGTATAAAATCAACACTTTATTTAACTCTATGTCTCTTTGTCATACTTTTAAGTAAATTCTTTCTCACTCCTTTTCGTCTTGCAACATCAATCCCCATGATAATTCGTCATTTCTTCAGAAATAAGTATTCACGTTGCTCCCTCACAACCCCATCTCCAATCCATCTCACTGCAAGTCGCCTCGCCTAATCTTCCCGGAACTCTTTCATCTTCTCGCTGTCTCACCTACTGAAGTCTCATCTGTCCTATCCGACCGTTCTTTTCGCGTCTGTTCTAATTCATCATCCTCCCCTCCCATCCCTATTTTTTTGCGGGGTCCCACAAGGTTCAGTCCTAGGTCCCCTGCTTTTCTCTCTTCTGATTGGCGATCTATCTCCGTTTATCAAACCTTACTCCGTTAACGTCATGCAATATGCCGATGACATCCTCATCTATGATCATGCACCCGCACATCACATACACGATATCGGCATTTCTGCCTCTAACTATATTTCTTCTATATACAAACATATATCCCATCTTCGTCTCGTTCTAAACCCAGACAAGTCCAAAATAATGTGGGTCCTCCCTCTGACAACCTAACATATCTCTTCCTTCTGTATCATTTGCCTCATCATTCATCCCCGAAGTTTACAATCTCACCTTCTTAGGATTCCATTATGATGATCATATTTCTCTTAAACCCACGGTCCGCAACAAAGTCCGCTCGTCTAACTTAATTCTTCGTGACATCAGACGTATATGCCCCCTTATCGACTTCTGTTCCTGTAGCTCGCTTCTTTTCCCTATAATCGATTACTGACTCAGCCTTTTCGCTAATTCTCGAAAATTCATCATCCTAACCCTACAACGCATCACCAACTCCACAGTTTGAGTACTCCTACGTTTCCGTCGATTTGACCACACATCCACATATCTTACCCAACTCTACTGGCTCATTATCCACATACGCATACAACTCCGCCTTCTTCTCGTAACTTTCCGTCTCATCGCTGTCGGCTCCCCATCGTTTATCAATGTTATTTCTTAGACGACACATCGCCCACCTCGCTATCACTACGTTCCCGTCATTCCCTCTTACTCCACGTTCCCAATTACTATAACAACTACGGTCTCGAATCCTTTATCGTCGCCGCTCCACTTGCCTGGAATCAGCTCCCTCTCGACGTCCTCCGCGCTTCCTATATTACATTCAAATGCCGCCTCCGTAACCACCTCCACGGCACATGATTTAGATTTTTGTATTATGTGTTTTGGTCATGTAAGCGTGCGCCGGCACGCATTTGCCACGTAAAAATAAATCTTTTTTTGAGATTTTGATTAGTTAGTGTTTGTAAAAAATTATTTTTAATTACGTTTAACAATGATGTTAATTGTGTGACATTAACTGGAGTACTTCGTAACAAATGTGTATATTTCCATTGAATTGGATGTATGAAGCCGGTATGAGCGATCTACGGAATGATTTGAGCCACCTGAGTTAATTTTACAACCATATTACAACTATGTGTATGGGATTTTTCTGTGATTTTTCAATAAATAGACTTGTTCAAACTGGAGCGCCGAGCACTTTCATGTCGTGCCATGATATTTCACATAAAAGAATGTTATCAACTACTTATAATCGTTTACTAACAATTTATTGTAGATCTGTTGAATAAAAACCATATTTACGTCTCCTCGATTTACTCGATTACGACACTTCATTCAACAGATTATTGTATTCGACGAAATAGACAAAGTATTGGTACCTAACATGCTTTCAATCGATTCTGACGATAGCGATTCCCAAAAACATCGCGCACATTGAAAACGGAGACTTGTGAACTATCTGTATTTGCAAGCAAATTCTTCAGAGGATGCTAAACTTTTTCTCCTGATAAACCAGTCAATTGGCGCACTAAAGATACTTGATTCCGTTTTCACAAAGCCAGTCATTCTAATTTTCAGTCGCTTTCAATTACATACATGTCGTCAGAAACCGTCAATTTCTATCGAGAAATATATACGCCAGCTAAAACAACTTGCATATTTATGTGACTTCAAAGCAGTAGATGTAATAGCAAATCGAAACGAGCATACAGTCGACACATTTATTCAGGGACTACATAGTTCTTATATTAGACAATGATTACTATAACTATTTAATTTCAATTTCCAAATCCCTCGAAGCGGCTAATTCGCAAGCAGCTGTATTCTTTTCAACAGAACAAACCCTAGCCAGCCTGGCAACTAAACAAAATTTAATCAATAGCACGGATGACCCGATGAATGATCCTAATCTAGACGTGGCCCACCAAGTTTCTGGAAATACAAAAAGGCTTAATAACAACACACGATGCTACTTTTGTGGTCAAGTCTATCATCCGCGTATCCAATGTCCAGCTCGAAACTCTGTGTGCCATACGTGTGAAAAAATTGGACACTTTTCATCATCATGCAAGTCAATAAAGAATAATAAACCAACTAACTTCTTTGCTGCTCTGTGCTCAATTAATAATTCCTACCAATTAATGTTTAACAACCTTCAAACAATCTCAATTGATTATAATAACCTTAATACTCTTGTTGACACTGGAAGTAGCGATAACTTCATGGATGAATCTGTAGCAAATTCCCTAACTCTGAAACGAATATGTTGCAATAAACGTGTTCAATTATTATTATTAAAAAAAATTTGACGCGCTCGCTTCGGAAGACGAAGCGAGCGCGTCTTTATGGACGTCGCTATATTCAATTGTCATGCTGCTTCTTATTCTGAGAGATCGCCTTCATCAGTCCACAACTATCACGAGTCGCGCAAAAACGCCCGTTACCTTGAACGTATTGTAACTGTGGAGAGGGCCCAATTCACACCGATAGTGTTTTCATTGTCTGGAGGCGTTGGTAAGACCGGAGATTGCGTTCTGAAGGCATTAGCCAGGATGTTGGCCAATAAGCGCGAAATAGACTATGCGACGTGTATCGCACTTATCCGACGAAGGATAAGTTTCTCCCTTGCGCGATCAACTTCTATGTGTCTTCGCAGCCCCCGCTCTGCATTTCACCGGTTCGAGCACGGACAGCAAATCCATTCGGAGATAATTAGTCGTGGATCCGCTACGGATAGCTGAGATTTTAATGAAGTCTTAAATTTAATGTTTATATTAGGGCCCATTTGCGGGTAACTTTATGATTGTAATTTTTAATTGTATTAATATTGGTTTTAAGAAAAAAAAATTATTAAAAAAAAATAAAAATAAAAAAAATTTGGGTAATACCTAATATTACCTAAAATTTAGGTAATATTATTACCTAAAAAATTTGGGTTTATAAACATACAATAAAATAACATACAAAGAACGATTATAGAAGAACGATTATAGAAGAACGATTATAGAAGAACGATTATAGAAGAACGATTATTATTATTAAAATTTATAACTGTTCTAGCAAATTACAGTGCAATTCAATTCTGGTCTTAAACAAAATAAATGCCCAAGTGCAAGCCTGCGACAACTCTGAAATGCTGTTCATGCAACGGCCCGAATGCTAAATGTAAAGGATGTCGATGTGCTAAGCAGAATATCCTATGCTTGAATTGCTCAGCTGTGAATTGTTCCAATCGTGAAGTAAATTGCTCCGCAACAGCTTCCAATAATATTGCTATATCCATATTGAGTAAACCGAATTCAGATTGCGAAAACTCTGATCATCGCCATTGTCCTCTTAACAACCACATAAATATAAATTACACAATGAGTACTCGTCAAGAGTCCGATGTATTGTCTATACAGGATATATTCTCGATCGTCATACAATGGAAACCTAACTTATTTCGACTTCCAAAATGTTCAGAGTCCAAACAATTTATATCAGAACTTGCACGCATATTCAGGGATTCTCTCACTAATTCGGAAACTTTTACTAAGTACATCATCTTTGGACATCTTATTCTTCAACGTAATTCTCGTCAATCTCCCAAATCATTGAAATCAACTTTATCCCGACGATTGGACATGTGGTTCAATAATGACTATGCTGGATTATACGCTGAAGCCTCGGCCCTTCAAAATATGAAAGCCTTAAAAATTCAACCTTCGAAGTCAAGAGATTGGCGCAAAAAATTCGTCTCATTGGTTGAAAGCTCTCGACTGAACACAGCAATGCATCTTCTAGACAACGATTCTTATGATGGCGTTCCTTTGCAACCAGAGGATGTGATTGGTTCTAAAACTGTTCGGGAATTATTACTCGACAAGCACCCTGTACCGAGCCCATTAGTTCCTCATGCTGTTAACTGGTCTTTCCCAATCACAGTTCCAAATTTTCACCCTGTGATTTTTGATTCAATCGATAGTGAATTGATAATTCGTATGGCTAAACGTGTTAAAGGTGGAGCAAGTCCCTCCGGCATTGATGCACAGTCATGGCTACAGATGTTAACTAAGTTTGGTCACGAATCTGCTTAATTGACTAAAGTTTTATTATAATTACAAATTTTTCGTCCTAATGGTGGTAGGAGTTTATACCTTATTTTAGGAATATATTTACTTAAATCTACCCTATTATTTCTTTACTTTTAGAATTATTTAAAAGTCCGGCTATATTTATGTTATCTATACATTTATTAATGAAATTAATGTATATTTTCTATTGTTATTATTTACATTTATTGTACGATTATAGTATTTTGTATTACAATAACTGTCTATTATACAACTTAGCCTATCATAGTCGTTAATTAATTTTTGATTTATTGAACATATGATATCTTTAGAAAAACTTCTTATATTTACATAAAGATCTTTTAGCTTATTATCACTTAAAAGTTGTTTTAACATTTCTAATTGTTCATTTATATACATATCTTTTTTAATATTTTTAACTCTATTTTTCCTATTCCTTTTATCACCATGACTTCTTGGTTTGCGTTTAACCGGATTATTATAATATAGTTGTTTATTACGTATTATACTACTTCTGCCAATTCCTTGTACCACGTCATTCAATCCTAATGGGTACATGGAATTAAGCGTTTTAATCCAAAAATCTTCTTTTTCTAATAGTTTTTGATTTAATATTGAAATGTTTTCTTCGATAATATGTTCTAAAATAAATAATTTACAGTTTTTAATATCATGTCCTATTAATCTCATATGTTTATGAAATATAGTTTGACTATTATGCTGTATATTATATATGTGTTGCCTAAACCTAGTTTTTAACATTTGATATGTTTTTCCTATATATTGCAATCAACATGTACATTATATAAGATACACTACACCTGCGGTATTGCAGTTACAATTATTATTAATATTTAATGAAAAACATTTGTTTGTCGTATTACTTACGATACAATTATTATTTATAGCATCACAAACTATACAATTTTTTCTGTTACAATGCATAAAATTATTATTATGAGTTATTATTATGAGTTATATATACATCTCGAGTTTTCTTCAGAATGGTCACTGAGGCGAAAACACAAGCCAGTCTCTTACATAATTAAATGTATTGATACACCCATTCAGCAGACTAAACCCACAGCTATCTTAAGCAGACAGATTAAGCCATTTTTAATCGATTATAATCTAGTTTCAAGAGCTTTATTGCTCCTTCACGAAGGAAACCTTCCTGATAGTTTCTCTTGTGTTAGATCTACGCTACTATCTGCTTGCGTTAAAAAGGGTTGTCAAATTCGTAACCATAAGGTTTCGGCTAAGCCACTGCATTTAAAAATGTTAAAGAATCATATTTTGCGATTGTCTCGGGAGTTGCGCTACGAGCCTTTATTCGTCCAAATTATGTAAGGCTTCGAAGAAAGTACTGTATATTAATAGAGAAATGTAGAGAGAGTGTCAAGCTTAATGACGAAATAAAGCTTCTTGAAAAAGTTGAAAAGAAACCATGGAAGATCTCTGATAATAATAATCACCTAAGTTCTCGGATTCCTCTCTTTAAGTGGTTTACACACTTTTCCACGTTACTCTACGATCCAGACTTTGTGGATTTGTCATCAATCTCAATATATTCATTTGTACCGTTAAACGTTGATCCACTAAACAAGTTATTCTCGGTTAATGAGCTGTCAATAGCTCTTCGCAATATGGCTCCTCGTAAAGCTGCGGGATCCGATCTTCTTTGTGTCGAGCAAATTAAACAATCTTTCTTCTGTCTTGCTCATTTTTGGACATACTTCTTTAATTGTCTTTTATTAAGTGATCCATTTCCATGTGGTTGGACAGATGGTATTATCAAAGTACTTTATAATGTTAAAGGCGACCCAGAATCAGAAAACTCCTTTCGTGGAATTACACTTCTGAATCATTGCTATAAATTTTTAACACACGTTATTGCTTCCAGATTAATTTAACATCGTCATGATTCTCTCCCAGAAGAGCAGTATGGTTTTCGACCTAATAGATCAGCGACAGATGCAATAAACACTGTTAGACGATCTGTAATAGACGCATTTCAACAACATCGATCTATTTATGTTATTTTTATTGATTTCCAAACAGCTTTCGACTCAGTTGATAGAAAACTTCTCTTATAAAAGTTAGCGCGTAGTGTAGGTTTAGACGGTCCTATTATTTATTTATTGAATTCTTTTTTGCAACCAAACGTTCTTCGCATTTTTGACGGCATAAATTATTCGAATGAGTTTCTTGCCAATCGTGGTGTCCTTCAGCGCGACCCTCTAAGTCCTTTGTTATTCAGTTTCTTCATTGCCGATCTTCCTAGCAGTCTAAGTCACAATCTTTTAGATATTTCATGTGTATTATATGTAGACGATCTTGCTATTATTTTCAAATCTATTTCTAATGCCCAAGTAGCTTTAAACTCGCTCTCAGCGTTCTGTTTTACTAATCGTATTCGAGTGAACCGTGAAAAGTCTAAGGTAATTAAGTTCCGAAGAGGAGATCGACTAAGTCGATCGGACATTCTATGCTATCAAGACGCTCCGCTCGATTTTGAATCGAAGTATCTGTATCTTGGAATGTTAATCACAGCTAGATGGTCTTTTTATCAACATTTTGAACTTAAATGTGATAAAATTGTGAAGGCAACATCTGGACTGTCCGAACTAGGCAAATTATCTTTTGAGGCAGGATTACGATATTTTTATAAAATGTTGCTTCCAAGACTACAATATGAACTAGCTTGTATCTGGGTAGACTTGACTTCAGAAAACTTTTACCAGTTAGATAAGTGCCTGTCAAGATTTATAAAAAGGTTGGTAGGCGTATCTCCAAAAACTTCATCCACGGCTGTTTAAGTTCTAGCAAGGTTGCCTCCTTTATCAGTTTCATTGCAGAAAGAGATGAATCTTCCTTTGACTGATGGTTTTCTTAAAAATCTAAATTTATTCGACGGCAAAGTACTTAAACTTGATCAGGATATCTATCAGACTCCTGCTTTTCTTCAAACAGCTTGGCGTAGCCCTCTCGCAAGTAAGCGCACTTTAATCTGGAGAGCTTCGCTTGACGGATATCACCCCAGGTTCTGTAAAAAAGGAAGAATCATACATGAACGATCATCAACTTGTGTATGCTGTTTTTGCAACACAGCATGCTCATCACTCTTACATGTATTTTCCTGTGCTCATTTGTCTTGTTTATCTTTAAAAACAATAGATACGCTGAAGTGGGGGTAGGCTTATAGGCTTATTTCGGCTGACGATGCGTACCTGTGTCACGTACAATCAATTCGAGCCAATCAATGAAATTTTAAGCAGCTCAAGAAATAAGAAGAAAGACAACTGTTCTGACTTTATATTTGTTATCTTATAATCTTTTTTTATATGCCCAAGCCGAAAGGCGGAGTGGCTTTAATAAATCACTACATTATTATGAGTTATTATTATGAGTTATTATGAGTTATTATGCATAAAATTATTAAATCGAGCCCAAGAAACTGGAAATCCGTGTATCAAAGTTTTATGTCAAGAGGGAAAGTAAGTTCGGCGACGAAAATTCTGGAGGAAAATAACGATTTGGGTATATTTTCACCAGATGAAATGGTAAACGGAATCTCAGTTAAAGATATACTCAATGATCTCCATCACAACGCTAAGGATGGTGTACCTAGTGTAATGCTAAGTCAACCATTTCCGAATATGCCGTTGCACCATCCATCACGTTTTGCAAACATAAACGAATGTGACATTATTCGTGCATCTAAAAGGACCAAGGAAGTGCGGGTTGATCAGGACTTGACTCGATTGCATGGTGATGTATGCTTACTAATTACGGATCCAGTTCTCGTGTTCTTGTAAAGTCGCTTGCAGATTCAGCCATACGACTGTCCATCGATATAATTCCATCGGGAACACTAGATGTTTTTGTTGCATGCAGACTTGTTGCTCTCAAGAAGAATGGAGGTGTGAGGCTAATTGGTGTTTGCGATGTTGCGAAGAAGATATTATGTAAGACAATCTTAGATATAATAAAATTTGACATGCAAGATGTTGCTGGACTCAATCAGGTAGCTGCGTCCCAGAGTGGTATCGACTTTGCTGTTCACTCATTACAAAAAGCGTATAACTCCAATCCGAACGTTTGCCTGTTGGCGGTCGATGCGTCCAATGCGTTCAACCGAATAAACAGAAAGGTTTCACTTCACAATATCGAATATATTTGTCCTGCATTATATTGCGCTCTTCAAAATATATACGCTTCTCCAGCTGAAATGGTTTTATGTGGTGCCAGTATTATGTCCTCTGAAGGGTTTACTCAGGGTAACCCCTTTGCTATGGCCGGATTTTCAATGGCATCCTTACCAATTACTAACAAAATTCATATAACCGTACCGAACGTAATTCAAAGGTGGTTCGCCGATGATGCTACTTTTGTAGGTACTATCGATGATCTCAAGCGTGTTTGGGATATTTTAACAAACATTGGTTCGGATTATTGTTATTTCGTAAATGAAGTCAAAACCCAGCTGTTATCTCACGTAGCACTGAACAATGACTTACTCCCTAGTGAAAATATTAATACGAATACAACTGGAATTGAGATCCTTGGTATTCCCATTGGAACCCCAGCTTACGTCTCGACCTTCACACATTCGAAGATCACTAAGTGAATGGCTTTAATCAGGCGACTATGCCAGGTGGCCGAAGTTGATCCCCATATCGCATATGTGGGCCTCACTAAATCTCTTCAGATGAAATGGAGCTACTACACTCGCGCTATACTATGCAAAGAGTCTGAATTGACCCAACTTATATTGATGATAAAGAATGAATTTATTCCAGCCCTACTAAATCAAAATGTAGATGAAAATTGGAATTTGATTCTCACCATCCCGATAAAGTTAGGATGATTAGGAATATATGATCCAACGTTTACAGCTTCCTTGGACTATTACAGCTCACTGACGATGTGCGTAACCTACGAAGCCGGAATGGGAGGAAAT
>WNNJ02003002.1:0-13697 GCA_012934845.2 Pomphorhynchus laevis
GAAATCAAATAGTGCAAATCAAACGAGCAAATTAAATAGAGCAAATAAAACTAGCTAATTAGTCAGAGCAAATAAAACAGAGCAAAAAAAAACAGAGTAAATTAAACAGAGCAAATTGAACAGAGCAACATATTCTTAGCAAATTGAACAGAGCAAATTGACAGAGCAAATTGAAGAGAGCAAATTTAACAGAGCAAATAAACACAGCAAATTAAACAGATCAAATAAAACAGAGCAAATTAAACAGAGCAAATTAAACAGAGCAAATTAAACAGAGCAAATTAAACAGAGCAAATTAAACAGAGCAAATAAAACAGAGCAAATTAAACAAAGCAAATTAAACAGAGCAAATTAATCAGAGCAAATTAAACAGAGCAAATTATTTAGAGAAATAAAACAGAGCAAATTAAACAGAGCAAATAAAACAGAGCAAATAATACAGACTTAATTATAGAGAGCAAATTAAACAAAGCAAATTAAACAGAGCAAATAAAACAGAGCAAATTAAACAGAGCAAATTAAACAGAGCAAATTAAACAGAGCAAATTAAACAGAGCAAATAAAACAAAGCAAATAATACAGATCAAATTACACAGAGCAAATTAAAAAAAGCAAATTAAACAGAGCTAATAAAACAGAGCAAATTAAACATAGCAAATTAATCAGAGCAAATTGATCAAAGCAAACAAAAAAAACTGAGAAAATTAAACAGAGCAAATTAAGCAGAGCAAATTAAAAAAGCAAATTAAATATTGCAAATTAAACGAGCAAATTAAATAGAGCAGAAAAAGAGCAAATTTTTTAGAGCAAATTAAACAGAGCAAATAAAAAAAACAGAGCAAATTAAACAGATCAAAAACACAGAGCAAATTACATAGAGCACATCAAACAGAGCAACATATTTCGAGCAAATTGAACAGAGCAAATTAACAGAGCAAATCAAACAGAGCAAATTTAACAGAGCAAATAAACACAGCATATTAGACAAAGCAAATAATACAAAGCAAATTAAACAGAGCAAATTGAACAGAGCAAATTAAACAGGAAATTATACAGAGCAAATTAAACTGAGCAAATTAAACAGAGCAAATTAAACAGAGCAAATTAACAGAGCAAATTAAACAGAGCAAATTAAACAGTGCAAATTAAACTTAGCAGATTAAACAGAGCAAATTTAACAAATCGAATTAAACAGAGCAAATTAAAAAGAGCAAACTAAAGAGAGCAAAGAATACAGAGCAAATTACACTTAGCACAATTATACACAGAAAATTAAACAGAGCAAATTAAATTGAGCAAATTACACAGAGCAAATTCAACAGAGCAAATCAAACAGAGCAAATAAAACAGAGCAAATTAAACAGAGCAAATTAAACAGAGCAAAAAACACAGAGCAATTTAAACAGAGCAAATACAACAGTGCAAATTAAACTTAGCAGATAAAACAGAGCAAATTTAACAAACCGAATTTAACAGAGCAAATTAAACAGAGCAAATTAAACAAAGCAAACTAAAGAGAGCAAAAAATACAGAGCAAATAAAATTGAGAAACTTAAGCAGAGCAAATTAAACAAAGCAAATTAAACAGAGCAAATTTAAAAGAGCAAATTCAACATATCAAATTAAACAGAGCCAATTAAACAGAGCAAATCAAACAGAGCAAATTAAACAGAGCAAACTAAACAGAGCAAATTAAACAGAGCAAATCAAACAGAGCAGATAAAACAGAGCAAATTATACAGAGCAAATAAAACAGAGCAAATAATACATAGAAATTAAACAAATCAAATCAAACAGAACAAATTAAACAGAGCAAATTAAACAGAGCAAATTAAACAGAGCAAATTAAACAGAGCAAATTAAACAGAGCAAATCAAACAGAGCAAATTAAACAGAGCAAATTAAACAGAGCAAATTTAAAAGCGCAAATTAAACAGAGCAAATTAAACAGAGCAAATTAGACAGAGCAAATTAAACAGAGCAAATCAAACAGAGCAAATAAGACAGAGCAAATTTAACAGAGCAAATTAAACAGAGCAAATTAAACAGAGCAAAAAACAGAGAAAATTAAATAGAGCTAATTAAACGAGCAAATTAAACAGAGCAAATTAAACAGTGCAAATTAATCAGAGCAAATTAAACGGAGCAAATTAAACAGAGCAAATTAAACAGAGCAAATTAAACAGAGCAAATTAAACAGAGCAAATTAAACAGAGCAAATAAAACAGATCAAATAATACAGATAAAATAAAACAGAGCAAATTAAGAAGAGCAAATTAAACAGAGCTAAAAAACAGAGCAAATTTAACAGAGCAAATTAAACTGAGCAAATTAAACAAAGCAAATAAAAAAAACTGAGAAAACTAAACAGAGCAAATTAAGCAGAGCAAATTAAAAAAGCAAATTAAATATTGCAAACTAAACAAGCAAATTAAATAGAGCAAAAAAAGAGCAAATTATTTAGAGCAAATTAAACAGAGCAAAAACAGAGAGCAAATAAAACAGAGCAAAAACACAGAGCAAATTACATAGAGCAAATAGAACAGAGCAACATATTCAGAGCAAATTGAACAGAGCAAATTAACAGAGCAAATTGAACAGAGCAAATTAAACAGAGCAAATACACACAGCAAATTAAACAGAGCAAATAATACATAGCAAATTAAACAGAGCAAATTTAACAGAGCAAATTAAACAAAGGAAATTTAACAGAGCAAATTAAACAGAGCAAATTAAACATAGCAAATTAAACAGAGCAAATTAAACAGAGCAAATTAACAGAGCAAATTAAACAGAGCAAATTAAACAGAGCAAATTAAACAGTGCAAATTAAACTTAGCAAATTAAACAGAGCAAATTTAACAAATCGAATTAAACAGAGCAAATTAAACAGAGCAAATTAAACAGAGCAAACTAAATAGAGCAAAGAATACAGAGCAAAAAACACTTAGCACAATTATACAGAGCAATTAAACAGAGCAAATTAAACATAGCAAATTAGACAGAGCAAATTAAACAGAGCAAATTAAACAGAGCAAATAAGACAGAGAAAAATTTAACAGAGCAAATTAAACAGAGCAAATTAAACAGAGCAAAATAACAGAGAAAATTAAATAGAGCTAATTAAACGAGCAAATTAAACAGAGCAAATTAAACAGTGCAAATTAATCAGAGCAAATTAAACGGAGCAAATTAAACAGAGCAAATTAAACAGAGCAAATTAAACAGAGCAAATTAAACAGAGCAAATTAAACAGAGCAAATAAAACAGATCAAATAATACAGATCAAATTAAACAGAGCAAATTAAAAAGAGCAAATTAAACAGAGCTAAAAAACAGAGCAAATTTAACAGAGCAAATTAAACAGAGCAAATTAAACAAAGCAAATAAAAAACTGAGAAAACTAAAAAGAGCAAATTAAGCAGAGCAAATTAAAAAAGCAAATTAAATATTGCAAACTAAACAAGCAAATTAAATAGAGCAAAAAAAGAGCAAATTATTTAGAGCAAATTAAACAAAGCAAAAACACAGAGCAAATAAAACAGAGCAAAAACACAGAGCAAATTACATAGAGCAAATAGAACAGATCAACATATTCAGAGCAAATTGAACAGAGCAAATTAACAGAGCAAATTGAACAGAGCAAATTAAACAAAGCAAATAAACACAGCAAATTAAACAGAGCAAATAATACATAGCAAATTAAACAGAGCAAATTGAACAGAGCAAATTAAACAGAGGAAATTTAACAGAGCAAATTAAACAGAGCAAATTAAACATAGCAAATTAAACAGAGCAAATTAAACAGAGCAAATTAACAGAGCAAATTAAACAGAGCAAATTAAACAGAGCAAATTAAACAGTGCAAATTAAACTTAGCAAATTAAACAGAGCAAATTTAACAAATCGAATTAAACAGAGCAAATTAAACAGAGCAAATTAAACAGAGCAAACTAAATAGAGCAAAGAATACAGAGCAAAAAACACTTAGCACAATTATACAGAGCAATTAAACAGAGCAAATTAAACATAGCAAATTAAACAGAGCAAATAAAATAGAGCAAATTAAACAGAGCAAATTAAACATATCAAATTCAACAGAGCAAATAAAACAGAGCAAATTAAACAGAGCAAATTAAACAGAGCAAATTAAACTTAGCAAATTAATCAGAGCAAATTTAACAGAGAAAATTAAACAGAGCAAATTAAACAGAGCAAATTAGACAGAGCAAATTAAACAGAGCAAATTAAACAGAGCAAACTAAAAAGAGCAAATTATACAGAGCAAATTATACAGAGCAATTCTTACAGAGCAAATTAAACAGAGCAAAATAAACAGAGCAACTTAAACGGAGCAAAGAAAACAAAGCAAATTAAACAAAGTAAAATAAAACAGAGCTTAATAAAAAGAGCTTACTTAACAGAAAAATTAAAAAGAGAAAAGTCAACAGCTTGATTTCAATAGAGCAACTTAATTAGAGCAAATTAAACAGATAAAATACAACATCGCAACTTTCAATTAGCTTATTAAACACATCAAATCAAAATGCAATCTAAACATACAAAATTAAACTGCAAATTATAGAGTGCACATTACCAAGAGCCAATTATACAAAGCAAAAATATCAGTTTAAAATTTATCCGGACAAATTTTATAGAGCCGATATTCACGATCAAATAAAACGTTCAAAAATTACGAAGTAATAAAGCACAGTAAATTAAAAAAATAAAGTTTAACAGAGCACATTATAAAGAGCACAGTAGACAGAAAATGAAAATGATCAAATTTAACAAAGCAAATAAATCAGAGCTTAATTAAAAAGAGCATATAAAAATTATTACGAAACACAACAAAATAAAACATAGCGAAATAAAGAGAGAAAATAAAAAAGAGCAAATAACAGAGCAAAAAAAACAGCAAATTTAACAGCAAATTTAACAAAGCAAATTCAACGCAGCTAATTAAACAGAGCAAATTTAACAGAGCAAATTAAATAGCGCTAATTTAACAGAGCAAATTTAACAGAGCAAATTAAACAGAGCAAATTAAACAGAGGAAATAAAACAGAGCAAATTAAAAAGAGCAAATTAAACAAAGCATATAAATCAGACCAAATTGAACAGAGCAAATTAAACAGAAAAAATTAAACAAGGAAAATTATACAGAGCAAATTGAACGAAACAAATTAAACAGAGCAATCTAAAAAGAGAGAAAAAAATAGAGCAAATTAATCAGAGCAAATATAATAGAAAGAATCAAACAGAGCTAACTAAACAGAGCAATCTAAAACGAGCAAATTAAATATAGTAAATTCAACAGACAAATTATTCAGAGCACATAAAACAAAGCAAATAAAACATAGCAAATAAACAGAGCAAAAAAAAAGAAAAATTGAACAGAGCAACATATTCAAAGCAAATTGAACAGAGCAAATTAAACAGAGCAAATAAACAGTGCAAATTAAACAGAGCAAATAAAACAGAGCAAATTAAACAGAGCAAATTAAACAGAGCAAATAAAACAGAGCAAATTAGACAGAGCAAATTAAACAAAGCAAATCAAACCGAGCAAAAAAAACTGAGCAAATAAAACAGAGCAAATCAAACAGAGCAAAATTAACAGAGCAAATTAAATAGAGCAAATTAAACGAGCAAATTAAACAGAGCAAATTAAACCGAGCAAATTTATCAGAGCAAATAAAACAGAGCAAATTATTCTGAGCAAATTAAACAGAGCAAATTAAACAGAGCAAATAAAACAGAGAAAATTATACAGATCAAATTAAACAAAGCAAATTAATCAGAGCAAATTAAACAGAGCAAATTGAACAGAGCAAATTAAACAGAGCAAATAAAAAAAACTGATTAAATTAAACATAGCAAATTGAGCAGAGCAAACTAAATAAAGCAAATTAAATAATGCAAATTAAACGAGCAAATTAAATAAAGCAAATTAAACAGAGCAAATTATTTAGAGCAAATGAAACAGAGCAAATAAAACAGAGCAGATAACCAGAGCTAATTTAATAGAGCAAATTGAACAGAGCAACATATTTAAAGCAAATTCAACAGTGCAAATTAACAGAGCAATTTGAACAGTGCAAATTAAACAAGGCAAATAAACAAAGCAAATTAAACAATGCAAATAATACAGAGCAAATTAAATAGAGCAAAAAAAAACAGAGCAAATTAAACAGAGCAAATTAAACAAAGCGAAATAAACAAAGCAAATTACACAGAGCAAATTAAACAGAGCGAATTAAAAAGCAAATTTAACAGAGCAAATTAAACAGAGCAAATTAAACAGAGCAAATTAAACAGTGAAAATTAAACTTAGCAGATGAAACAAACCTGATTTAACAAATCGAATTAAACAGAGCAAATTAAACAGAGCAAATTAAACAGAGCAAATAAAACAGAGCAAACTCAAGAGAGCAAAGAATACATTGCAAATTAAACTGAGCAAAATTAAATAGAGCAAATTAAACAAAGCAAATTAAACTGAGCAAAATTAAACAAAGCAAATTAAATAAAGCAAATTAAACGGAGCAAATTATACAGAGCAAATTATACAGAGCAAATTAAACAGAGCAAATTGAACAGAGCAAATATTACAGAGCAACTTAAACAGAGCAAAGTAAACAATGCAAATTAAACAAATAAAACAAAACAGAGCTTTACAAAAATAGCTAATCAAACATAGCAAATATTATAGAAAAGCAAACAGCTTTAATTCAATAGCGCAACTTAATAAGAGCAAATAAAACAGAGCAAATTAAAAAGATAAAATACAACATCGCAACTTTCAATTAGCTTATTAAACATATCAAATCAAGGTGCAATCTTAACATACAAAATTAAACTGCAAATTATAGATTGCACATTACCGAGAGCCAATTATACAAAGCAAATATATCAGTTAAAATTTATCCGAACAAATTTTATATAGCAGATATTCACGATCAAATAAAACGGTCAAAAATTAGTAGGTAACAAGGCACAGTAAATTTAAAAAATAAAGTTTAGCAGAGCACATTATAAAAAGCACAGTAGACAGAAAATGAAAATACACGAATTTAACAGAGCCAATAAATCGGAGCTTAATTAAAAAGAGCATATAAAAATTATTACGAAACACAACAAAATGAAACATAGCGTAATTAAGAAAGAAAATAAAAAAGTGCAAATAACAGAGCGAAAAAAAAACAGAAAATTTTACAGCAAATTAAACTAAGCAAATTAAACAGATCCAATTAAACAGAACAAATTTAACAAAGCAAATTAAATAGCGCTAATTAAACAGAGCAAATTTAACAGAGCAAATTAAACAGAGCAAATTAAACAGAGCAAATTAAACAGAGGAAATAAAACAGAGCAAATAAAAAAGAGCAAATTAAACAAAGCATATGAATCAGAGCAAATTAAACAGAGCAAATTTAACAGAACAAATTAAACAAGAAAAATTATACAAAGCAAATTGATCGAAGCAAATTAAACAGAGCAATCTAAACAGAGAGAATAAATCAGAGTATTTTATCAGAGCAAATAAAATAGAAAGAATAAAACAGAGCTAACTAAACAGAGCAAATGAAAACAAGCAAATTAAATATAGTAAATTAAACAGGGCAAATTATTCAGAGCACATTAAAAAGAGCAAATAAAACAGAGCAAAAAAACAGAGCAAAAAAAAGAGCAACTTAAACAGAACAACATATTCAGAGCAAATTGAACAGAGCAAATTAAACAGAGCAAATAAACAGAGCAAATTAAACAGAGCAAATTAATCAAGGCAAATTAAACAGAGCAAATAAAACAGAGCAAATTTAACAGAGCAAATTTAACAGAGCAAATTAGACAGAGCAAATTAAACAAAGCAAATCAAAGCGAGCAAAAAAAAGAGCAAATTAAATAGAGCAAATAAAACGAGGAAATTAAACAGAGCAAATTAAACCGAGCAAATTAAACCGAGCAAATTAATCAGAGCAAATATAACATGGCAAATTATTCAGAGCAAATTAAACAGAGCAAATTAGACAGAGCAAATAATACAGAGCAAATTAAACAGAGCAAATATAACAGAGCAAATTAGACAGAGCAAATTAAACAAAGCAAATCAAACCGAGCAAAAAAACTGAGCAAATAAAACAGAGCAAAATTAACAGAGCAAATTAAATAGAGCAAATTAAATATAGTAAATTAAACAGAGCAAATATTTTAAATAAAACAGTGCAAATTTTTTAAATAATACAGAGCAAATAAGCAGAGCAAAAAAAGAGCAAATAAAACAGAGCAACATATTCAGAGCAAATTGAACAGAGAAAATAATACAGAGCAAATAAACAGAGCAAATTAAACAAAGCAAATTAAAGAGAGCAAATTAAACAGAGCAAATTAAACAGAGCAAATAAAACAGAGCAAATTAAAGAGGAAATAAAACAGAGCAAATTAAACAGATCAAATTAAACAGAGCAAATTAGACAGAGCAAATTAAACAGAGCAAATTAAACAGAGCAAATCAAACAGAGCAAAAAAAACAGAGCAAATTAAATAGTGCAAATTTAACGAGCAAATTAAACAGAGCAAATTAAACCGAGCAAATTAAACCGAGCAAATTAATCAGAGCAAATATAACAGGGCAAATTATTCAGAGCAAATGAAACAGAGCAAATTAAACAGAGCAAATAATACAGAGCAAATAATACAGAGCAAAAATTACAGATTAAATTAAACAGAGCAAATTAAACAGAGCAAATTAAACAGATCAAACTAAACTAAGCAAATTAAACAGAGCGAATTGAACAGAGCAACATATTCAGAGCAAATTGAACAAAGCAAATTAACAGAGCAAATTGAACAGAGCAAATTAAACAGAGCGAATTAACACGGCAAATTAAACAGAGCAAATAATACAGAGCAAATTAAACAGAGCTAATTAAACAGAGCAAATTAAACAGAGCAAATTAAACATAGCAAATTAAACAGAGCGAATTAAACAAAGCAATTTAAACAAAGCAAATTAAACAGAGCAAATAAAACAAAGCAAATTAAACAGAGCAAATTTAACAGAGCAAATTAAACAGAGCAAATTAAACAGTGCAAATTAAACTTAGCAGATTAAACAGAGCAAATATAACAAATCGATTTAAACAGAGCAAATATAACAAATCGATTTAAGCAGAGCAAATAAAACAGAGCAAATTAAACAGGAACAACTAAACAAAGCACATTAAACATATCAAATTTTACAGAGAAAATCAAACAGAGCAAATTAAACAGAGCAAATTAAACAGAACAAATTAAACAGAGCAAATTAAACAGAGCTAATTAAACAGAGCAAATTAAACAGAGCAAATTAAATAGAGCAGATAAAACAGAGCAAAAGTACAGAGCAAATAAAACAGAGCAAAATATAGAGAGAAATTTAACAAATCAAATCAAACCGAGCAAATTAAACAGAGCAAATTAAACAGAGCAAATTAAACAGAGCAAATTAGACAGAGCAAACTAAAGAGAGCAAATTATACAGAGCAAATTATACAGAGCAAAATAAACAGAGCAAATTTAACAAAGCAAATTTAACAAAGCAAATTAAAAAGAGCAAATAAAACAGAGCAAATCAAACAGAGCAACTTAAACAACGCAAATTAAACTGAGCAAAATTAAACAAAGCAAATTAAATAGAGCAAATTAAACAGAGCAAATTATACAGAGCAAATTATACAGAGCAAATTAAACAGAGCAAATTGAACAGAGCAAATATTACAGAGCAACTTAAACAGAGCAATGTAAACAAAGCAAATTAAACAAATAAAACAAAACAGAGCTTTATAAAAAGAGCTTATTAAACAGAGCAAATTTAAAAGAAAAGCAAACAGCTTTAATTCAATAGCGCAACTTAATTAGAGCAAATAAAACAGAGCAAATTAAACAGATAAAATACAACATCGCAACTTTCAATTAGCTTATTAAACACATCAAATCAAGGTGCAATCTTAACATACAAAATTAAACTGCAAATTATAGAGTGCACATTACCGAGAGCCAATTATACAAAGCAAATATATCAGTTTAAAATTTATCCGAACAAATTTTATAGATCAGATATTCACGATCAAATAAAACGGTCAAAAATTAGAAGGTAACAAGGCACAGTAAATTTAAAAAATAAAGTTTAACAGAGCACATTATAAAGAGCACAGTAGACAGAAAATGAAAATGAACAAATTTAACAGAGCCAATAAATCGGAGCTTAATTAAAAAGAGCATATAAAAATTATTACGAAACACAACAAAATGAAACATAGCGAAAAAAAGAAATAAAATAAAAAAAAGCAAATAACAGAGCGAAAAAAAAACAGAAAATTTAACAGCAAATTAAACTAAGCAAATTAAACAGATCCAATTAAACAGAGCAAATTTAACAGAGCAAATTAAATAGCGCTAATTAAACAGAGCAAATTAAACAGAGCAAATTAAACAGAGCAAATTAAACAGAGCAAATTAAACAGAGGAAATAAAACAGAGCAAATTAAAAAGAGCAAATTAAACAAAGCATATAAATCAGAGCAAATTAAACAGAGCAAATTTAACAGAACAAATTTAACAAGAAAAATTTTACAAAGCAAATTGATCGAAGCAAATTTAACAGAGCAATCTAAGCAGAGAGAATAAAACAGAGTATTTAATCAGAGCAAATAAAATAGAAAAAATAAAACAGAGCTAACTAAACAGAGCAAATTTAAACGAGCAAATTAAATATAGTAAATTAAACAGAGCAAATTATTTAGAGCACATTAAACAGAGCAAATAAACAGAGCAAAAAAAAAGAGCAAATTGAACAGAGCAACATATTCAGAGCAAATTGAACAGAGCAAATTAAACAGAGCAAATAAACAGAGCAAATTAAACAGAGCAAAAACAGAGCAAATTAAACAGAGCAAATAAAACAGAGCAAATAAAACAGAGCAAATTAAACAGAGCAAATTAAACAGAGCAAATTATAAACAGAGCAAATTAAACAACAGAGCAAATTAAACAGAGCAAATTAAACAGAGCAAATTAAACAGAGCAAATAAAACAGAGCAAATTAAACAGAGCAAATTAAACAGAGCAAATTAAACAGAGCAAATTAAACAGAGCAAATTAAACAGAGCAAATTAAACAGAGCAAATTAAACAGAGCAAATTAAACAGAGCAAATTAAACAGAGCAAATTAAACAGAGCAAATTAAACAGAGCAAATAAACAGAGCAAATTAAACAGAGCAAATAAAACAGAGCAAATTAAACAGAGCAAATTAAACAGAGCAAATTAAACAGAGCAAATTAAACAGAGCAAATTAAACAGAGCAAATTAAACAGAGCAAATTAAACAGAGCAAATTAAACAGAGCAAATAAAACAGAGCAAATACAGAGCAAATAAAACAGAGCAAATTAAACAGAGCAAATTAAACAGAGCAAATTAAACAGAGCAAATTAAACAGAGCAAATTAAACAGAGCAAATTAAACAGAGCAAATTAAACAGAGCAAATTAAACAGAGCAAATTAAACAGAGCAAATTAAACAGAGCAAATTAAACAGAGCAAATTAAACAGAGCAAATTAAACAGAGCAAATTAAACAGAGCAAATTAAACAGAGCAAATTAAACAGAGCAAATAAAACAGAGCAAATTAAACAGAGCAAATAAACAGAGCAAATTAAACAGAGCAAATTAAACAGAGCAAATTAAACAGAGCAAATTAAACAGAGCAAATTAAACAGAGCAAATAAAACAGATCAAATAATACAGATCAAATTAAACAGAGCAAATTAAAAAGAGCAAATTAAACAGAGCTAAAAAACAGAGCAAATTTAACAGAGCAAATTAAACAGAGCAAATTAAATAAAGCAAATAAAAAAACTGAGAAAATTAAACAGAGCAAATTAAGCAGAGCAAATTAAAAAAGCAAATTAAATATTGCAAATTAAACGAGCAAATTAAATAGAGCAAAAAAAGAGCAAATTATTTAGAGCAAATTAAACAGAGCAAAAACACAGAGCAAATAAAACAGAGCAAAAACACAGAGCAAATTACATAGAGCAAATAGAACAGAGCAACATATTCAGAGCAAATTGAACAGAGCAAATTAACAGAGCAAATCAAACAGAGCAAATTAAACAGAGCAAATAAACACAGCAAATTAAACAGAGCAAATAATACAGAGCAAATTAAACAGAGCAAATTGAACAGAGCAAATTAAACAGAGGAAATTAACAGAGCAAATTAAACAGAGCAAATTAAACAGAGCAAATTAAACAGAGCAAATTAAACAGAGCAAATTAACAGAGCAAATTAAACAGAGCAAATTAAACAGAGCAAATTAAACAGTGCAAATTAAACTTAGCAAATTAAACAGAGCAAATTTAACAAATCGAATTAAACAGAGCAAATTAAACAGAGCAAATTAAACAGAGCAAACTAAATAGAGCAAAGAATACAGAGCAAAAAACACTTAGCACAATTATACAGAGCAATTAAACAGAGCAAATTAAACATAGCAAATTAAACAGAGCAAATAAAATAGAGCAAATTAAACAGAGCAAATTAAACATATCAAATTCAACAGAGCAAATTAAACAGAGCAAATTAAAACAGAGCAAATTAAACAGAGCAAATTAAACAGAGCAAATTAAACAGAGCAAATTAAACAGAGCAAAAAAACAGAGCAAATTAAACAGAGCAAATTAAACAGAGCAAATTAAACAGAGCAAATTAAACAGAGCAAATTAAACAGAGCAAATTAAACAGAGCAAATTAAACAGAGCAAACATAAAAAGAGCAAATTATACAGAGCAAATTATACAGAGCAATTCTTACAGAGCAAATTAAACAGAGCAAAATAAACAGAGCAACTTAAACGGAGCAAAGAAAACAAAGCAAATTAAACAAAGTAAAATAAAACAGAGCTTAATAAAAAGAGCTTACTTAACAGAAAAATTAAAAAGAGAAAAGTCAACAGCTTGATTTCAATAGAGCAACTTAATTAGAGCAAATTAAACAGATAAAATACAACATCGCAACTTTCAATTAGCTTATTAAACACATCAAATCAAAATGCAATCTAAACATACAAAATTAAACTGCAAATTATAGAGTGCACATTACCAAGAGCCAATTATACAAAGCAAAAATATCAGTTTAAAATTTATCCGGACAAATTTTATAGAGCCGATATTCACGATCAAATAAAACGTTCAAAAATTACGAAGTAATAAAGCACAGTAAATTAAAAAAATAAAGTTTAACAGAGCACATTATAAAGAGCACAGTAGACAGAAAATGAAAATGATCAAATTTAACAAAGCAAATAAATCAGAGCTTAATTAAAAAGAGCATATAAAAATTATTACGAAACACAACAAAATAAAACATAGCGAAATAAAGAGAGAAAATAAAAAAGAGCAAATAACAGAGCAAAAAAACAGCAAATTTAACAGCAAATTTAACAAAGCAAATTCAACGCAGCTAATTAAACAGAGCAAATTTAACAGAGCAAATTAAATAGCGCTAATTTAACAGAGCAAATTTAACAGAGCAAATTAAACAGAGCAAATTAAACAGAGGAAATAAAACAGAGCAAATTAAAAAGAGCAAATTAAACAAAGCATATAAATCAGACCAAATTGAACAGAGCAAATTAAACAGAAAAAATTAAAC
>WNNJ02003003.1:0-152835 GCA_012934845.2 Pomphorhynchus laevis
AATATTAATTATAGTAAATACTATAATTAATATTATTAATATAATTGTTAATTATTAATTAATTTATTATTTATTAATATATTATTAATAATTAATATTATTATTAATTATTATTTTCATTACCGGAAGAAAGTAGACAACATCATCAAACGTATTAAACCATTAACATCCACATCTCAGCAACCTCCGCACGTGATTTAGCAAAAGAGCTTGTCAATTACAATTCGAGAAAACAATTTACAGTGAGTTCGCATATCTTCTCAGTATTTATTGTAAATAATTCTCATTATTTCGATTTCACTCTATACGTCTCGAAGAAATTAAACTTTTAAATTCAACAGAAAAGTCTCATTGTCCTCTCTTTAACAAAACAAATTACATCTCTTCTAAGATCTATCTTGGAACGCGGAAAAGTCACTTTGAAGATATTTTATCCCCTTTTTAAATTCAATACATGCCAGACATTAGGGATTATCCTTAAAAACTTTGGAACACCCCTTAAATTTTCCATTTTCAATCGAGAAACTTAACAATTCTTCGGGTCAATAGTCTAAAAGAAAGCTTTCGGCTGCGATGAATTATGTGAGCAGCACATAACATCCACATTTCTTCTACTTTCCTCGTAGTGGGTGTTTATTTAAAATTATCTCCTTATGATAAACAAATTCCTACGTCTTGGAAGATAGGTATTATCAAAGTTCTTTTTAAGTGAAAGGGGTGATCCTTTATCAACCAACTCCTATTTCTGTACAGAGTTCCTCAACCATTCTTATAATTTTCACACGTAATCACTCATCGATCGTATGGATAATTTATCGTGTTTTTCTTTGGCCTTTATCTCGCCGTCTATGTAGTATTTGGTCCTCAATTTCGTTCTATTCGGAGCCTGGTCCGAGTTTTAAGGCCGAAAGTCTTTAGCGTCGATTGATAAGTCTTAAGAACTCCTGTTAGAAATCTGAGAAGTCTGAGAGTCTGAGAAATTTGAGAAGTCCAAAGAAGTCTTGAGAAGTCCTGCCCACTCGATTGCCGTGTGCGCTCTAGCTTCAGGAGTTTCCGCGTTTTTGCAACCCCGCAGCTGGTATGCGGCAGGGAGTTTCCTGAGGCACCACGAGGATGAACGGACACATCCCATGAAGGTTAATTTATATTAATATACATTAATATAAATATTTTTATTATATTTATATTAATTAAATATTAAAATAAAAACAATATATATTAACAAAATGTAAAACCATAAACTTAAAATTGACATTTATAAATTGCAACCAACTATTTATAATTGATTATTAAATAATATATGATTTATAATTGATTATTATATAAGCAATTATTTATAATTGCTTTATTATGATTATGTACATCAAGAAACTAAAACATTATCGAGCACAAGTTTGAATTTACTAGCTATATATGACAGTGTTATTCTAAAATTCACATTACGGATAACTTATAGACAACTTGTATTTTCGAAACAGTTAATCAAAATTAATCATATAAATTTTAATGTAAAATGAATGTTTTTTTAAATAATAGCAATTGAATCTTATAAATTTTATGTAAGTTGTCATATTAATGCAAATAAAAATTTCATTTATGCAAATTTATTTTTTAACAAAGAGTTAAATTTGACTCCTTGCTAGATAACTTCCTTAACCTACTTTTCTAAAGATATTGTTGATATGAAACCTGTCAATATGGAGGACATCTCAGAAGTAATTACTTCCGCTGAATGTCATCCAACTGCCTGCAATCTATTCGCATACACAAGCAGCAAGGGATATGTCCGTCTTTGTGATCTACGAACATCAGCCTTATGTGATCAAAATTATAAATGTTAGTGCCGTTTTGTCTCTATACTTACTTTTTAAAATTAAATGGGTGGAACTAGCACCCAACGATTCCCAACTTGTGAAATATGATTTTTCATCAATTAGATATGTATTTATTTATAGTTTGTTGCTTATATTTATCAATATATGAAGCATTATTGAGCACAAGTTTGCATAAATGATTTGGTCTAAATTGAAAAAATATGATTTGTTATCAATCTTCGCCTTTCGATCACTGTATAATATTAAATAATGAAACTATTTAACAGATGTCGATACCGCATGATCTTGATTTACGTAAGTTTGATCATTTTAGGATATTACACTGAACAAGCGAGCATTCTTCAAGTCATCTATTACTCGCTGCCTTAGCGATATTGAAGAAAGTTAAAATTTTCACTTTAAAATGATTGTAAAATGATGTAACAAACAGCTTTCATTCTAATCCACAATTATTCTGATAGAGATTAATTTATCGATAACACAATAATTTGAAAGCGGTATCTCTAATGATTAGCTTCTTCTATGACTTGCTTAATGGCAAATACATTCGAAATCTTACGATTTCAAATTCAAATAGTAGGACAAATTCAACAGAACAAATGCTAAAATTGATATTATTTTAGTTTACTATTAATCAATTACCATTAATAGATTTTAAAGTTGGAAAAACTTTAGAATGAAAACTGTGAGATAATTAGTCACATAGTAACGAGTTAAACAATTTTGTTAGAAATTTGCATAAAAATTTATTCCTTAAATGATAGCTCCTTAAAAGATGAAAGTTGATAACTTCCTTAAAAGATAACCATATTTTTTAAGGAAGTGACACCTTCCTCTAAGGGTCAACCTTCATTAACTTAAGTGAATTTAAATTAATTAACTTTAAGTTATAGTTTTTAATTAAATAACCATTAACTTTAATGGTTCATTAACTTTAAGGAAACACCTTTCTTGAAGGACCGACTATCGTTTTGTAACCACCTTCCTTTAAGGAATCATCTTACTGAGGTGTAGTAACCTCACTTCATTTAATAAAGTGATAAATTCTTTAAATTAAGTAAATCTTATTTGGAAAAGTAATAATACACTCTTAATATTCTAATTTTATGTACGTAACGTAAATGTTTCTATATATAATTTAAACTAGAATTTTAATAAATTAATAATCTTATTTTATCTAATAGATTAATTAGAATATATTATAATCTAATTAATTGATAATGTTAAATTTTATAAATTTTATAAATTTTAATTTAATTTTTATCTAATTTAATTTCAATGTATATGTTAAACTTGATTATTTATTACAAGTAATACTTTTTAAGGTATTACTTATAAGATTAAAGTGACCTTTAAATAATATAAGGTTAGGATACCTTCAAAGATTAACCATAAAACTTAAGATTGATTATAATGAACAATAAAGTTACTTTATTTTCAACCTTCAATTTTGCTCTTAATATTACCCTCATTTTGTAAATTCTACTAATGTGTGAATATATGCGGGATATAATTGTAACTGAATAATTGTAAGCTCAATTAAGACAAGAATGTGTGATCGTAATATCAGGATATCACCCAAACCTGGTAAGATTCGCAAATACAATATAATATCAAATTACGATATAACAGTTTTTATAAAAAAGACAGTTAATGAATTTTAATTTCAATAAAAGAGTCACCACGGTGATTTCAGACGCTTGAAAGTAAAATTCCTAAGAAACGTTTGAATATGTTCCATTTCATTCATTCAAAATATAATTATATTTCCTAATGTAACGATTTAAAGCTTATTTTGACTATTCTTCGTATTCTTTTAGCCCTTAAACATGTATATATATTGTATTGAGATATTATTCCTAAATTTTTAGGAAATGAAAAATAATCAATTTTTAGGTTTTAAAATTTGTAAAATTCAAGCTTGTAGATAAGCGATTCAAACGGCTATAACGTTTTTCGTCTACATATGTCTTTAGACACATCCAAATTGATGTGATCCAAATTTGGATATGATCCAAATCATATGCCTTCAGATATAATCTGCCACCATATCCTAGTAAAATAAAATGAAAAAGTGTTTGGAATTTTAGAACAGTATTAACAAAACATGATTGATATAAAATAAATGTGTGTTGTTGATTCTGTTCTTAAATTCTAAATTTAATAAATGGATCGATATCATTTATTTCTAAAGCAGAATTGATTTTGAAAACAATCGCTTTTACTTGTACCTGAAGACGGCAACAGCGTGTATTTCCGAAATAGTGTCTATTTGCCTTTTTGATGCAAACGATACGTTATTGTTGATTTCTTTAAATTGAATTATAATTAAATAATTGGATATATTAAATCCTCTTTTTGATTTCGATAGTTGACTTTTGGTTCTTAAGCATTTTTTCATAGTTGGGTCAATGAAATCCATTTGCGAATCAATCATCGTATCGATGATACTATTTAGTGTTGTAAATGGCAAGGTTCAATGATTATAAATTATTTATTGTGGAAACAATATGAAAACAATTTGAAATTCGAAATTGTTGATTCTTGAAATTCTGTGCGAAATTCTATAAAATCTGTGCTATTAAGATAAACATGCTTTAATAGAGACAGGAAGTTCCGTTTTAATAAGTTTTGAGTCGTTTACGAATCTGGTTCATTTTACATTAAAATTGTTTCTGGCTGTTTGTGATATAATTGCCTTTATTGTATTTGTAATCATCAAAGTCAGCAACGCATTTGGTTCTTATTGTTGTAAATTAAAATAGACAAAACAGAGAACAACGATTGATTATTTGGACGATACTTATAGCTATCAGCATCATCAGGTAAAATATCATACCTGATGCAAAACATTAAATCACAAATAATCGTCAAGTTTTCAATAACTAAATAATCAGTTATTTATTAATAAGTGCACCATATTGATTTTAATTAACTTTTTAGTTCTCGTTATTTATGGTTTTATATTGATTTTTATGATCACTATAAATTCCAATTGCATTCACATCTCGTTTCAAACAACAGTGTTTGACGATCAAATTTACACTACTTTGATTTTAATATAATTTGAATTCTTCCAGATTAAAAATTGAAAAAAACAGTAGAAAACAATAATTTATTTAGCAACTCTAAAAGTATTAATTTTACAATATATTATGCTTTGTATTCTATTTACATGATGATGCTGAGAGTGATCATCGATTTTTTTAAATAAACTGCCCTAAAAAATGATTGATGTAATATTTATCATTTGAAAATATTACAGGCCGGGCACGTCGTTTGTTAAATATAAAGATATTTGCGTGCAAGAACCGAGCAGATAATTACACCACCAGTCTCGTTTTAAGATTGGCTTGATGGAATAAAAATATTTACTAATCCTAAAGTTATATATCCCGTATTCAATATCATAATTTTCAGTTAAAATCAATACCGGGAATTGATTCCTATTCTAATGTGCCAAGAATTTATTTATATTTACGCTACTGTTTTCTATAAAAACTGTTTCTGTTTTATATTAGTGTACGAGGTTAAAGATGATCCATCATCGAGGAACTTCTTCTCTGAGATAATATCTAGCATTTCTGATATACGATTTGACCACACCGGTCAGTACATGCTCACTCGTGATTACATGTTCTTGAAGGTATGGGACTGCAGACAGCAAACTGGACCAGTTGAGCAATATTCCGTACATCCACACATCAAGCAACGACTCTGTGTCATGTACGAGAATGACTTTATCTTTGACAAATTCGATTGCAGCTGGAGCAATGACAACAGGTACTTATTGTTGCTATTTATTAAACTATCACTTGCATATGAATATTAAACGTCGTTTTACTGACGATATCATTTATTTTGTTTCGTCTTGCTATAACACTCTAGTAATAATGGATAGAGAAGTAGCCGACACCGAAAGAATTTAAGATCATTTTAAGATATAATGCTTTCAAAAGAATTTAAGATACTGATTTCAAGAAAATTTAATCTTTCAAAGAATACTCGTTCGTTCCTGACTTTAGATCTTACAGTAGCCAATTCAAATAATTATTTATAGTGGATACTGTATTAGATAATTTTATACTATATATACTTCTAGTAATGAGTACATACACGATTTTGATTAAAAGTATGTGCTTGTAGATTACATCAGAGATTTTGAAAATACTTAAGAAACAATATGTTATGACCAAGGACCATCCAGAATCTTTGTGGATCCAATGGAGCTAAGTGGACAGTGGTATAAATCGCTGATTTAAAATATTTGTCATTAAAGTACGAGATTAAATCAATGTTAGAGTAGCATGATTAAGTATTAGGTGATCATAATGACGAGCTTATTTTAATCATATTGGGTGAATAAATACGGCTTTATGCGAATACATAAAGCCGTATACACAGGATGTTATATAACCATCGATAGTTCGCAGTTACGAACCGCGATTACGACTAACTACAATGCATTCACTGCTAAATTTAATAATAAATTAGATCCCTTAAGTGTTGATTACTGTCTTAGTAATGTCTTAGTAATCTTAGTAATCTTAGTAATCTTAGTAATGTCTTAGTAATCAATACTCCACCTATTGATTTCTGTCTTAGCCTTCTTGTTTTCTCTTCAAAGTCATCCCTTAAACCTCTTCAACGCCTCATTAACGCTGCTGTGCGCATCCTTCTTCGACTTCGTAAATTCGATCATATATCTTCCTATTTATCAAAACTTGGATGGCTAAGTATTGAACATCGCGTTCGTTTTCGTCTGCTTTGCCTGACTTATCGCCTTCTCCATTGCAATTATCCTTCTTATCTTTATCTGCCAACTCTAAGTGAATCTCGATATCTTTCTACTCACCTACGTTCTAGTGATTCTCTTCTGCTACACGTACCTATTCACTCAACCATCTTCGGCCGTCGATCCCTACATATCGCTGCTCCTCTCCTTTAAAATTCATTACCTAATCATCTGCGATGATCATCCTCACTCCGATTTTTCAAAAAGCAGCTAAAATCGTTGCTACTAAACGATTAACGTTTTTTTTATTTTTTTATTTTATCTGTTTCGCTGTTGTGGGCTTGTAAGCACACAGTCTGTGTGCATTTGCCACATTAAAAAAACTTTAAGTGGATCTACATGTTTTGTATTTTTTAGTATTTTAATAAATTTTTAATTATTTAATTAGATAATTATGAAAATATTTTGTACGATACATGCATTTAGAAATATTTTAATCTTAAATACAAGAATTTTAATTCTAGTATTAAAAGAATTTATATAAGTTAATTATTAATAATAATTTATTAATTCAATTAATTATTAATTAATACATTAATTTTAATTAATATAATTATTATTGTATGTTAGCAGGAAGGACCTCTATGCTATCTAAGTAGGATATCCTTACAGTATATCCCTATAATAACTAGTTGAAGGCGTTTTAAATATATTTAAGTCAATAGTTTTACATTTTATATGAGCACATATGACTTGTTGTATGTACATATATATAAATATGTATATATGTATAACATATGTATATAAATATACATATATATACCAATGCATATAAATCATATAAATCATAATTTCGAATGTTAGCTTTGATTATATATATTGTATATTATATTATATAAAACCTATTATATATAATATATAATATATCATATGTACTAGACTATATATTATATTATAATAATATATTTTATATTTTTATAAATAATACACGCCAAATTAGTCAGAAAGTAATAGAAACAGAAAATACAAATGGTAGGTGATGGAATCTACATAGGATTGCCATAGTACTTCCGTCATATGCCTTCTCGGTGAACCCTTAATGCTCGTCGCAATCGTAATGCCCTATATACTGATTTTAATATATCTAGATATTTGCCCGTAATGAGCGAATGCATTCTACATAGTCGTAATGTTTAGAATCTGATGTTTGTTATGCCATTTGCTTTAATAAATTATCAGCAACCTGAATAATTCCTCTTTATAATTCTTGCGTTAGTTGAAAACACTATCGGGATAAAAGTACCTTGCTCAATTTTCACTATTCTTTTACTGTACCTGGCCCTTTTTCGCTCTTTGTAATATTTGAATGGATTTGCCATACGGTTTAATGAATATGATGTTACTAGGATGCTGAATACACACATATCCAAAAAGAATCAACCCATCACATTCGAAAAAATTTTATTACAGGCAATATCATATCTTGTATTTCTATCTCTTGTCTTTTTAGATACATCAAATACTACATTATCTGAAACTGGCTGAAGTTCTGAGCAGTTATATTATTATAGTTCTGAGCAGTTATATTAGCAAAATATGGTGAACGAGGTAAATTATTAGACAAAGGCATATCATTTCTGCTATATGTCCGATGGTTATTGGAATTTGGCAGCCTGTCAGCGAACACGTTAAACGTCTGTGCGTCTTGCTTGAACAGCCGTATACATCATGTGCAGAAAATCTTAGCAAAATTAAACGTTTAATAGTTTTTGAGATCGCAAAATCAGATTCTGCTTAGTTGAGACTGATAAGGCTAATACCATAGGTGCATTTAGTAATTATGTTTAGAAGATCCCATCCACATCGTACAGCGATTGCATATTAAAATTCTCTCTTGAACAATGAAGTTAAGGCAAGTTATACCGATGCACCCTTCACGCTAGCATTTTCAATAATCGTTTTCATGTCTCTTGTCAACTTGTTTATCAATGAGTATCTGTTATTTTTGTGCAGATAGCTTTTGTAAACTGTATCTGTTTTTGTGCATTTATCTGCCGATTACTCACACTAATCCCCGTTTAATCATTCTATAAGAGGTGCACGTACCTTTAGAGAGTTGTCAAATTGCAATGTTTCTTGTCTACTTGGGTTTAAAATATCAAGGACTTCATAAGTCAATGACAGTTTAATCAATTGTCTTGTTTCTTCATCTAATTTTTTAATCAAAGCATTCGAGGTAATACATTTTGATAAATCATTGTGGTTAAAGGTAAATCACTGTGGTTAAAGGTTATTTGGTAAAACATTGTTGTTAAATCACTTTGGATCTGTTCTACACGTTCTTAGCAGGTAAGTCCATTGAAATTGTATAGATTTAGTTAAAAATTGGGAATCATATTCAGCAATCACTGAAATCATTTGTCCAGCTATTTATTTTGTTTTTAACTTCATGTTCAATAAATTCGCTAGTTCCAATATAGCTTAGCTGCTAAAGAATTTAACGTCATCACTGGTTATGGTTTTCTAAACACCTCCATTTTATCCCTCATTTCACTACTACCCGTCAACAAAGTACATTATGATGGATTAATATAAAATCCATACTTTTGCCCAATACTCTGAACTTCAAGCCAACCCCTTCAAATTCCTCGATTCTACCGGCACATGATGCGTCGTAGTCAAACCATAAATGTGTGACACTAGATGATTGTTCTTGTAGTTCTCTAATTAAAGGCATTGATACAGTCGCGAAAACCGCCATTTCTAATGGATATCCCTGTGTGATATCTTCGACTGATGCCATATAGTCGTTATAAGCTGTCAATTTCACATCTATACGCCACATATTTGTTAAGCACATAGTTGAGCTTATCCACATACGTCTGTAAGATCGTTCGTTATGTGCTTAAGAATGCCCCTGTCAATGATTCGTCTAATCACCTCCACGGCTCCAATGGAATGCACATCCGTCATTTGTCTAGATGAATTGAGCGGTACACAAATTTGATGGATTCATCTTCACTGTAGATATTTTTGCAGCTAAATCCCAGTAAAGGTCGCCAGATTGCGGCGTTAACGCCAGATGGTCCTGTGAACATACGCGTTTTCTTTGCTGAATTTACTGTCTTGATACGTCTATCAGTCACAAGTAGCCTATCAGGCACATTTAAGCTACATTGTTTATTTACGGGTGCTGCGCTTGGGTGCAATTCTCTTAATTTCTCACACACGCTTGTTCAATAAATTTCCTAATCCAACGCCAACGCAGAATTTATATACCCATTTTTCATAAGGCGGGTAGCTCTATCTATCAATCCATGTTTTGTAAAATTGACTACGTTTTGAGTTATTGTGTGATTTATTTCTTTCCTAGATTCGATTTCGTTCTTACGTTGTTTCTGGAGATAACGTGCTTCCGACAATAATTCTTGTATACGATGCTCCTTTCGCATTCGAAACCTTCTCTCTATTGTTTTACGAATTACATTTGTCTTTCGTGATTTAATTCTCAGTAATATCAATTTTTATATTATACAGTGGCACGTTGTAGTGCTTTATAATTTTCGCCCATACTTTCAATGAACTCCTTGGAAAGATTAGATAGTGAGGAAATAAATAGTTTTCTGTATTCGACAATGGTTGTCGAAACTATTCGGAATCTAGTAAATTACCTCACTGCAAGCTTATTCACAAACATCGTCATAGTCTCCGTGCAATGTCTCATTGCGAATAAAATCATAATTTGCATGCACCGATTGTATATCGTGCCCAAAAATTGTATTGTATTGAACTGTTGTATAATATCAATATTATGTGATGAAATAGTTTGACGATTTTCACACTTCGCAACCTAACAATCAATACATATGCGACCAGCTTGTTTTGCATTTCAGTAATATCGTTTATGGTACAACTAAAAATCTACAAAATAACAATTTTCTATATGGTTGTCAATCATATATTATTTATTAGATAATATTATATAATCTACTATATTATATTATATTTTTTTACAATATAAAACAATTTAAATTCAATTATACAGGCTCACCCCCAAATGGGTCCCATAAAGATATTGCTGGTTTTCTTTAAGAATAGGGCGTCCTTTGGTTCTCTATATGATTCCTCTCATTCTCTGTCTGCCTGTTCTGCAAACTGATCATGATGATTTCGGCAAGAATCCGCGCTAGACAGTCCCACCTGCAACATCAAGTCTCTCAACGTGTTTACGGGCTTGTGAACTCTCGATCGTGGTGAACGTAAACATCGGGATCAGATTTTGCCAGCGTCACGCTTAAATAATATAATATTTATTATAATATTATATATTATATATTAATATTATCATATAATATTGTATAATATTATAATTATATAACATAATATAATAAATTATATATATTCTATTTATATTATTTATATATATTAAATAAAATAAATAATATACTCATGACGAGATTTGCACGCTCAAATGATTCACCTGTAAATAACTGAATTACAGTTAATTTTGATGTTCACAAACAATCAAATATATCTAACGAACATGAACAAAATATATACCAGATTTTAATATTTTTCAATTAATTTCGTAGCAATTTCACATATGTGTATTTTTAGTCATTTAGTCACAGGATCATACGGTAACTTGTTTACGGTGGTCAACCGTAAATCAGGAAGAGTCAATACATACTGTGTGTCACTTGATAATGCTGTAGCTGGTCTTCAAAAGCTAAACGCGCTATCTACCATTCACAATAGGGGTGAGCAGCAAAATCGTACTGCTCAACGATTACAAGATCAACAAACCTACTTCGACGAGCTCGACTACAGTAAGCGAATCCTTCATTGCTCCTGGTCTGCCGGAGACAATCCATGCCTGGCCATTGCTGCCGACTGTAACGTTTATTTCTATTCAAACAGTAACCCGCAAAACTTTGACAATGAGCCTAGGCATTCAGAGGACATTCAGTGCATTATACCGCCAGAGCATTCTTGTAACCATCAAGATTATAGTGAGCCGGCAGCTGACGACAATCGAGAGGAGGTAGTCGACCTCTTATTAACCGAAGATGTAGACAATAAGGAAGCACAAGCGCACGATGTGAAAGCGGATGCGATTTCTTTGTTGCCAAGGTAGTTGCGATTGCTGCCAGCACTGGTAATAGAAAGTATGCTCTCCTACCACAACATTCTTCTGTATGTCTGTTTTATCAGCTAGTCGCGACTGCAATTTATTATGTATCTACAAAAATATTAGCCTATTTATGTTTTTTGTGTGTATAAACAACAACTGCTATATTATTCCAAAGTCTCATTCATTTGATTATTTTTGAATGGATCGGAGAATATTTTATTACCATATATATTTATGTTCAAAGCTAACTTATAAGTTTAAACCAAAGTTGTGCCGAATTAATACATCCCTAATTTGGTTGAAAGGCAGGAGCAACGGCAACGATCATGTTTTCTGTTATAACCCCATATGCACATACGGAAGTTAAAACGTCATAAGCAGTCCACCAGCAATGACCATTATGAAACAGCCTTCTACTAAATGACAATCAGTTGATAATTCTTTCTAGCAAGTTTTCGGCACCTACTTTTATTTGAAAAGCTATCGCTTTAACACACGATATATATATTAATTGCAAAATTTTTGTATTTGCACAATTATTTTATACGTTTTGATTAGTCATTTCTTGATTTTATAATTCATCGTAAATTTGAAAATTTGAAATTCAAAGCATTTCATCAAATATTACAACCAAATATTTTTTATTAACTTATTAATATTTATAATTATTCTGAAATATGACGTTATAAATATGAAAGAAATGACTCTTTAGTATTACACAATGCTTTTTTACAACCTTCGTCTGGAAGCTTATCGCGGAATATGCCTACCACAGACGCCTAGCCTACAATGGGGTGCTTATACCGTAGTCTACTCATCACTACAATGTGGTCTTATTAGTGTGGCCCTGTAGCTACACAACTTCGACAATACTTAATCCTCAGTAAAACTTTGAAAATAATTCACTAAGCTCACACTCCTCCACCGGTGACCAGCCTTACGTCTGGTATTGTTTGCGTAAGCAGTGGCTTCACAGAACAGCACATGTGATATCGTTCTTCAGCTTACTAAGGTTGCTAAACAAGCAACACGCTGGTATTCAGCTGAAGCACAATACACTAGCAAAAGCTCTCTAGCTACAAAGCACGAGCAAAACTCTAGCGCAGATGCTAAGATTCGTCACTCCACATTTAGTAGTTATACGAATTGAAAACTACTGGTGACGTTGTATTAATAAGAAAGAATTTCAATACAACTTTTTTTATGGACACAAAAATGATTATGCAGTAAAACATTTGAGTATTACTACCCAAAAGTATTCCTAGCTGCAAATGACATTATCTTAATGAGGCTTATATTTACCGATATAAATTTATATAAAATTGTGAAATAGGTAAAGACATGGTTTATGATATCGCTTGCGTTTCGAATAATGTTTTGTGAATATGAAATGCCTATAAAATATGTACATTTTTATGGGTACATTTAAAACAGGATTGAACGTATGATATTGTTGGTTTTCATTGACGATATGTTATTTCTAACTATTTATATTAGCAATATTAATATGGACTGTTTACTAATTGGTTTTTGTTATTAATTAGTGGAGAGAGCGAAGAAAAAATATAATGAACAGCTGGAGAATCAAAATTTTTATTGTAGCAAAATCGAAAAGGGTTATTCAATTTTTCAAACACAACTGTCTTCATCATCAGGAATTGTATCAATAGCCGTTAAACTGCATTTTTATAACATTTCAGGAAATAACAGCTACACATCAGTTAGTTCAAAGAACAAAATAATAATACACTGAGCAGAAACGAGTATGCATTACAATCAAAAAATATATTAAACAATTAAACATAATAGAATTGAAATTTCAGAGATAATAAAATCATCTACAAAAAAATACCAACAAAACAAAAACAATCAGTAATTCGCAATTCATTGAAATTAAAAGAAAACATTTAATACAAACTAAACAATTAAACATAATAGAATTGAAATTTCAGAGATAATAAAATAAATAACAAATAAATTTATATTTAATCAGAATAAGACATTATAATAACCAAAATACAAGAAGACAATCACTGCAAAGCATATAATAATGTAAGCATAAATCAAAATATCAAGTGTTACCCTCTAAACATATATGCCCATAAGATTTAATCAATAATGACTCCGAGGCAACCCTAGCTTTGAAATGAGGTTGAACCAACTTAATCTTTGCAAAGACAATGTCCAGGCAGAGACCAATCTTCCTAACATGTTTGCAATGACACGTTTAACTATTCATGGGTGTGCACATCTGCGTGTTTAAGAAGCCTCTCTCGTAAATGTCGACGAGTCTGTCCAACATATTTTCTCACCTGGGGATCAAAGGATGCTGTAAACTATACCAATAGCCGTTAAATATCAATAGCCATTAAACTTTATTCATTTTTATAACATTCCAGGAAATAACAGCTACACATTGATTAATTCAAAGAACAAAATAATAATACACTGAGCAGAAACGAGTATCTATATCTACCAATCCCCTAATTACTTGTCAATATATATATAAACCAACAAAAGAACAATTAGTAATTCAATGAATAATTGCATACACGAGCGAGTATCATCATTTGGAATCAAAAGAGAACATTTGATATCATAATAAATTCATTGTAATCAAAAGAGAACATTTGATAAAAATTTAACAATTAAACATAATAGAATTGAAATTGCAGAGACAATAAAATCAACTGCAAATAAATTTAAATTAGATCAAAATAATATAAATAAATAATAAATATAATTTTAATATTATTTCAATAATGGAACATAAACATTCATGTTTAAGAAATTATTATAATAATATTAACTGTGAACATGGTTGTGTTTGAAAATTTGAATAAACCTTGTTCGATTTTGCTAAAATAAGATTTTTGATTGTCAGGCTGTTTTTCATTTAATTTTTGGGACAATAATGCCAAAATTAAAGTTGACGTTTATTTTAATCAAGGTTAACTAATTAAAATTATTTGTTAATAAATCAAAAATTAAGGTTAAAATTAACATGGGTTAAGCGGATGCAATTTATTTGTTTCAACGATATTGCTTCCAGCAATATCAATACTTTAAATCACGCGTGGGCAAGCTTGGACAGTCATGTTTTCACCCTAATCTTACTTTAGAGGCCGGATTAAGTAAAATAAACTGGATATATCTGTATATATCAGCTGCAGCTGAACCAGCTCTGCGGGTCTGTAATTGCCATATGTGCTTTACATCGTTAGAATTTATGTAAATTTTTAAAAATTAACTAATTCGAACATAAAAATGTCAAGACGAGAAAAAAGTTAATGCTAAAATCACAATTCTAACGTGAAAATTATTAGTCGTAGAATGTTAAACAGCAGTACTGTCTAGCCAGATCTGTATCTTAAGAAATATAAACTTCTTTGACCACATGTTTTCTACTCTCACTGAATACAACATTGTATTGCAGATATGAAAATCTCATATGAAAATATCATATTGTGTCAAAAAGAATTAGAAGTCTCATTGTTCTGAAAGAAGCTTTATGTATCTTTTTGCTGCAAATATATTAATTAGCTATTATTAATTAATTAATAATAGTTAATTAATAATAATAATTAATATTATTAATTAATTAATAATATATATTAATTAATTATTATTTATCTTGCATGTATTTAACTTGCATTTATCTCGAGGTTATTAGCATAAATTACCATTTAATGATTAAATAAAATAATTAATTTAATCAATTAAATCAATAATAAATTAATAATTATTTAAAATAAATTAATAATTAAATCATTAATGATTAAACATGACATATACATGACACATTATTTTTAATTTTTAGTACTTGTAAATAACTTTTTAAAAATTGCAAATTTATAAAGACAAAAAAAGAAATTTAAATTAATTATAAAGCCAGTGAAGCTACAGATGTAAAATAAGCAAAGGAAATGTAATTTACATTACAGGATGTAATTTTGTAGTTTGTTAAATATATTTAGAAAATTCAATGTATTTAGACATTTTCTTGAAATTTAAAGAAATTCCTTTAGAAAGTAACACAAAATTTAAAGAAAAATATTCTCAAAGTATCAATTCAATGTTCATTCATGTACTTTGGATATGTATCATCTTCATTCTGATCAGTGCCTAATTGTCCGGTAAGCGTCCAATTACGTTTTTTCAAATACCACATGGTCGTTCCAATAACGACCAATGTGAGACTTACGGCAACCGCGGCAAGGGCAGCATTTCGTTGATTCATTCTAGCTAATCTGGAAAGTACAACGAAATTACCAAATAAATAGTAATAAATTATTTTAATTATAACGTCCTGCTAAATAAATAAACAAATTAATCATTAAATTATATTTTAAAATTATCTTATTTAACTATAAATCGTCATCGTTTGTTAGAAAACCGAATCTCTTCGGTACTGGGATCTTTTGTATAAAGTCTCTTCTATAATTATAAATTTGAGATTTTAGAAAAACCCCGCATGTAAAAAAGTAGATTGTGAAAGCGTGCCAAGCTTATCAAAGCTATCTTTACATCTTCTAGATTCAATTTATCATTTTATTAACCCCCTAAAATACGCAACCATTTTTTGGAATTGTCTCCGATGTTACACGACAAAAATTAGGACATCATCTTCTTATAAGCGCATGAGATAAATTACAAGCGGCACCACTGCAGCAATGGTCACTATTGACACCTTCCGTTGTATCATACAGATATAGATATGTAATATTCGCAGATATCGCAGGGAAATCACCATTCCTAAGAATACTCGGCTTCAAGACTCGAAACTAAATTTTTCGCGATGTTGTGGTTATTCATTTTTGGACTGAGAAACTGGCAACAATTGATTTTCGAGACGAACTTGAAATTTCATCTCACACCACTTCGGGCTTCAATAATATCCTGCGAAAAATATGCGCTCATCGCCTTTTGAAAACTCACTGAAATTGTCGGAACTCGACTGACTGTAGATATCGACGAGACAATTATTTCCCGTCGCGAAAGTAATAAAGGGTAAATCAATTCACAACAATTGATGTTTGGCGGTATTTACAGGGAAACGAAGAAAATATGTATGCATGCAGTGACCGATAGGTCGAAAGAAACATTAGATAATGTAATATGTGCTTCAGCAGTACCACGATCCATAAAAATCTCTGACATGTGATCATAGTACAACGGAATTGAGAAAATTCTGGACATGCAATATACTTACGGAACTGTCAATCAAAATCAAAATTACGTGAATCCTACGACGGGTGAGCATTCACAGATAATTGAGCCACTTTGGCAAACTTAAACAAACGTGAATATTTCACTCATCGTGTCATGGTTGTCAGTTATCTGTCAGGTCATGTGGCGTATGAAATTTCGGGGTTTAAACCTGCTTGACAAAATATTACTTGGCATTTCTGAATTCGATTCTCTTGTACAAAATTCTAGATTTAAATTATAAAGAATTAAAAAAATCTTCTTTTTAAGCAGTTGCGCTAAGGCTTTCTACAAAAGATTCAAATACACTGTGAATTCCTAACCCCGTATCACAGCGTATCGTAAACCTCTTGTGTAAAATTCTAAATATAAATTCTAATTTGATTTTTCGTTTTTAAAAATTTTTAGGAACATTTTCTTCTTTTTAAGCGGGGTTTTCGAGATCTACGAAAGATCACAATATTCAGTTTACCTGGACCCGTACTTATCAGTATAGAACGGTTGGAAATATTTTCAAATTTAATTTACCAGGATGCCTTTTAATCTCAACAATATTATGATAATGCAATGTAATTATCAATCTAATAAGTCTTTTGCCTCATCGATCATCCCCATAGTACACAATCTCACTTTCTTAGGCTTCCATTTCGATGATTACCTTTCCCTTAAACCTTTCGTCCGTAACAAGGTCCGCTCGTCTAACTTAATTCTCCGTGACATCCGCTGTATCCGCCATCTTATCGACTCCCGTTCCTACATGTATCTTCTTTCATCGTTTCTTTTCCCTAAACTCGATTACTGCCTCAGCCTTATCGCCAATTCTCCAAAATCCATCATCATACCACTACAACGCATAATCAACACCGCCGTTCGAGTGCTCTTTCGTATCCGTCGCTTCGACCACACATCCACATATTTTGCTCAACTCTCCTGGCCTTCCATTCACATCCGATGACCACATATCCACATATTTTGCCTAACTCTCCTGGCCCACAATCCACATCTGCATACAACTCCGCCTTTTCGTAACTTTTCGTCTCATCGCTGTCGGCTCCCCATCGTTCATCAACCTTTCCTTCTTGGACGGCACTCGTCCCGCCTCTCTATCACTGCGTTCCCGTATTTCCCTCTTACTCTACGTTCCAAATTACTCTAACAACTACGGTCTCCGATGCTTCCTTGTCGCAGCCCCACTCGCCTGTAATCAGCTCCCACTCAACGTCCGCCGCGCTTCATTCTTTATTGCATTCAAATGCCGCCTCCGTACCCACCTCCTCGAAACATGATTTAGATTTTTTAGATTTTTTGTTTTTTTTTATGGTCATGTAAGCGTGCACCGGCACGAATTTGCCACGTAAAAAATAAATCCTTTTATATCGAGACCATCATTGTGCAATCAACATTAAAGTAATGTGATTGATACAGAAGTAATGTGATATAAAGCAGTAGCAATGTAAGATTTTAATCTGGCGTGCATCAGTCGAAGATGGTTGTGAGCCTTGAACCGAAAACTGAATAAAGCTTTTTGGAAGTCGCACTGTGACAACAAAATATTTGTCGTTTAACATGATTGATACAAAGAGAGCACACATTCAAATGCCGCCTCTGTACCCACCTCCTCGAAACATGATGTAGATTTTTAGATTTTTTGTTTCTTATGGTCATGTAAGCGTGCACCGGCACGAAATTGCCACGTAAAATATAAATCCTTTTTTACCAAGACCATGGAGTTTTCCCTGTGAATGGCTGCATTTCTAATGAATTACATTCTAATGTAATTCAGTGATCAGGAGAAAAAGGCACATCAATTTTTCATTTATGGTACACAGACGACGGATGGTGTGTCGGACAATGGATGACATTGAGAACTGTAATTGCAAATTGTCTCGAAGTAAGGATTTTTAATGAATATGCAAACGTGTGAATTAATAGTTCATCCGTCGTAATGATAGTCCATCCTGTTAAGAAAATAATTTTGTGTAGATCTTGTCAAAGAAAAATAATGATATTGGATACGTAAATGGTTTATAGTGTTTGGTCTAGTAATCTTAGCAATATCTTGATCTTGTTAAGGAAAGAACATAAAATATAATTTTATAATTATAAGATTATTTTATTATAGCAATCCTCTTTTCTTTTCCGTTAAAGGTATTTTATTTCAAGTCTATATTTTATATAGCTCGTGACTGATAGAAGACTCGGTCATAAGGTCATTTGAAATCAAATTTATTAACATCAATTGAAATACCTAATAGCCAAAAAACAGTATAAAACAGTATTTATCGCAGGAATGATTAGATTAATAATTTTAAAAATATTTTCATTTTGTTTTTTTAATCACATATAATAATACAAATTTATTTAATGTGGCAAATGCGTACAGGCTGTACGCTTACAAGTCCACAAACAAATAATGAGAAAGTCAAGCAGATAAATTGTTCAGATGGGATCGGATTTGTCGTTTGAAGCACTGCAGGGAAGTTGATTGGCGTATATGAATGGGCAGATGATTCCACGATAGAGGAGCAGCCACCAGGAAGGAGCGGAGTCCAAAGGAGGTAGAGTAGTTTGGGACATGTAAAAGAAGGGAATTACAGGAACGCAAGGAGCAGTAAACAGGACGAGAATTATCAAGAAAAGGAAGGTTGAGAAATGAAGGGGTATGAAAAGTTACAAGGCGGAAAGCAACGATAAGAAGACGAATTTGAACACGACAATAAATTGTAGGCAAATCGAGAGAAGCAAGATGGTAGGATGTGTGATCAAAACGACGAAGACGGAGGAGAATTCGGACAGCTGCGTTGACGATGCGTTGTAGGGGAAGAAGAGTGGATTTAGGTGAGTTGGAAAATAGACTAAGACAGTAATCAAGTCTAGAAAAAAGGAGAGAAGATATGAGAGTCATACAAGAAGGGAAATCGATCAATCTACGAACTTGACGGAGGTTGCGGAGTATCAAGGTAGATGAGCGTACTTTATCTCTAACGAAAGGTTTAAGTGAAAGTCGGTTGTCAAAATGGAAGCCTAGGAAAACGAGATTATCAACGATAGGAAGAATTTTAGAATTTAATGATACGGAGGGAGGTTCGAAGCCGAGGCGTCGAGGTAGGATCCACATAATTTTGGATTTATCAGGATTCAGAGAAAGGCGAAGGGAAGAAAGATGATTGGAAATTGAGACAAGGCAGTCGGAAGCAGAAACACTAAGATCGCGAATACGATAAACAGGTGCATGAGCATAGATGAGAATGTCATCAGCATATTGCATAACATGGAAGTTAAATTTATGAGAAATCGAAGACAAATCACCAAGAAGAAGAGAGAAAAGTATAGGGCCTAATACGGAGCCTTGCGGAACACCGGACGGAATAAACGAAGGATGGGAGAGAGAAGAGTTAGAGTATACGCGAAATGTACGGTTTGATAGATATGAAGAAAACCATGATACAGTGGGTAAAGAGAAGCCATAATCATGACGAAGGCGATGGAGAAGAATCGAGTGATCGACGATGTCAAAAGCAGACGATAGATCAAGAGAAACTATGACACTACATAATTTATGATCGCGCAATATGAGTAAGTCGTTATAAACTTTAAGACATGCAATTTCGGTAGAGTAATTAGAGCGAAAAGCGGCTTGGAAGGGAGGAAATAAGTTAGAGGAATAGAGATATGTATTAACTTGCTTAAGAACGAGACGCTCAAGGAGTTTAGAGAGGGTTGGGAGAAGTGAGATTGGACGGTACGAAGATGGTAGTGAAGAGTCGAGAGATTGCTTTTTGATGATAGGACGAACAGTGGCGCATTTCCAGATGGAAGGAAATGTACAGCTACGGATGGACGAGTTGAACAATGTGGTTAGGAAGGGTAAGATAAAAGTGCAGATATTTTTAAGTAAGTGAGTGGGAATTGGGTCAGAAGGAGAGGTTTTATTAGGTAATGACAGCAGAACCGAAGAAACTTCATCAGACGAAACGGGAAGAAGGTGGAATAGTTCTGGGAGGGAATTATTTAAAGATAAGAGTGGGTACAAGGGGGCTATGGGTAGTAGGGAAAGTAAATTAGATAGCTTAGTTTGTAGATAAGAAGAAAATTCATCAGGATTTATATTACAAGGGGTAGATGATCGTGAAAGAATTGAGTTTAAGATTTTCCAATGAGATTTCGAGTTGGAAGATGACTCGAGTTGAATATAAGGCATCACTTGTGAAATAATAATGTATTTAAAGTGGCAAATGCGTGCCAACCGCAGGCTTACAAGTCCACTAACTAACATAAAACACGGAAAAATTCAAACAGATAAATTTAATAAATTGATTAAATGAGATCGGATTTGGCGTTTGAAAAACGGCATTGATGTTGATTGACCTATATGAATAGACATTATTTCACAAGAGAGGAGCAGCCACAAGGAAGGAAGGGAAGCCAAAAGAGGTAGAGTAGTTTGGGACATGTAAAAGAAGGGAATTACGGGAACGCAAAGAACAGTAATCAGGACTTCTGTTGTCGATAAAAGGAAGGTTGATAAATTAACGGGAAGGAAAAGATACAAGGCGGAAAGAAATGGGAAGACGAATTTGAAAACCAGAATAAATAGTAGGCAAATCGAGAGAACCAAGATGGTGGGATGTATGATCAAAACGACGAAGACTGAGAAGAATTCGGACGGCTGCGTTTACGATGCGTTGTAGTGGAAGAAGAGTGGGTTTAGGTGAGTTGGAAAATAGACTAAGACAGTAAACAAGTATTGAGGAAATAAGAGAAGATACGAAAGTCATACAAGGGAAATCGATCAATCTACGAACTTGACGGAGGTTGCGGAGTATCAAGGTAGGTGAGCGTACTTTATCTTTAACGAAAGGTTCAAGTGAAAGTCTGTTATCAAAATGGAAGCCTATGAAAACGAAATTGTCAACGATAGGAAGAATTGTAGAATTTAATAATACGAAGAAAATATCTAAGCTGGGGCATCGAGGAAAGATCTACATTAATTTGGATTTATTATGATTCAGAGTAAGACGAAGAGAAGAAAGGTGATTGAAAATTAAGGCAAGGCAGTTAGAAGCAGAAACACTAAGATCGTGAATACGATATACAGGTGTATGATAACAGATGAGAATGTCATTAGCATATTGCATAACATGGAAGTCAAATGTGTGAGAAATAGAAGAAAAATCACCGAGAAGAAGAGATAAAAGCAAAGGGCCTAATACGAAGCCTTGTGGTACACCGGATGGGAAGGAAGAAGCATGGGAAAGAGAAGAGTTAGAACACATGCGAAATGTACGGTTTGGTTGATATGAAGAAAACCAAACTACAGTGGGTAAAGAGAAGCCATAATCATGACGAAGACGATGGAGAAGAATCGAGTGATCGACGATGTCAAAGGCAGATGAGAGATCAAGAGAAACTATGACACTACATAATTTTTGATCGCGCGATATGAGTAAGTCGTTATAAACTTTAAGACATGCAATTTCAGGAGAGTGATTAGAGCGAAAAGCATCTTGGAAGGGAGGAAACAAGTTGGAGGACAATAGATATACATTAACTTGCTTGAAAAAAAGACGCTCAAGGAGTTTGGAGAGGGTTTGGGAAGGGAGATAGGACGGTACGAATATGGTAGTGAGGAATCGAGAGATTGTTTTCTGAGGAGAGGACGAACAGTGGCGCATCTCCAATAGCAAAGAAAAGGGCGACTACGGATAGACAAGTTGAACAATGTGGTTAGGAAGGTTGATATAGATGAACAGATATTTTTAAGCAAGTTAGAGGGAATTGGGTCAGTAGGAGGTTTTATTAGATAATGACAGAAGAACCGGAGAAACTTCATAAAGTGAAACGGGAAGGTGGAATAGCACTGGGAGGAAAGTATTCAAAGATAAGAGAGGATATAAGGGTCATATGGGTAGAAGAGAAAGTAAATTAGATAGCTTAGATTGTAGATAAGAAAATTCATAAGGATTTATGCTACAAGGGGTAGGTGATCTTGAAAGAATTGAGTTAAAGATTTTCCAGTGAGATTTACAGTTGGAAGAAGACTCAAGTTGATTTCGCCAAAAGAGAATACGCTTAGTACGCATAAGAATGAAATAGGAACGGTGAAGACAAAGATAGGAAGCACGGAGATTTGGAGTGGTATCTTTAAAGAATGTTTAAAAAACGATTAAGCACACGAATAGAGTGACGGAGTCGACGCCAAAAGAGAATACGCTTAGTACGCATAAGAATGAAATAGGAACGGTGAAGACAAAGATAGGAAGCACGGAGATTTGGAGTGGTATGTTTGGAGAATGTTTAAAAAACGATTAAGCACACGAATAAAGTGACGGAGTCGACGCTTAGAAAGACAACAGTCGGAATCGAACGAGGGATCATGGCGCAAGCGCCTAAAACGTCGGGGTCGAATGGGCAGAAAGTGATTGAGGATTGACGTAAGTTCAGAATCAAACAGAATGCAGACATCATCGGAAGGAGTTAAGTGGAAGCAAAAAGAGTTAATAATTTAAGACAGAACAGAAAATTGGGATATCGAGAAGTTTCTAAGGTCAATTTGGAGTAGCTAATTTCGGAGGTGGAGAAGAAGGATGGGGATAGGGACGAGTGAGAGTAAGAGTGACAAGGAAATGATCGGACCAACCAGGATCAGTAATTGACAAGGAGGTCTAGTCATTGAAGCAGTTGGGAACATCAATATTGTCGAGATCACCGCCAAGAATATGAGTGGGGCTTGTTGAAAGTAATGTATAGTTAAAATCAGAGAAAAGATTAGTTAAAGTGAGAGTCAGAGTCAGCAAGGCCATCGAGTGATGGGCGATTATTTCGTGCTCGCAATCATGCATGCTCTCCTCGATACATAAATACAATATGTATAAATATAAATACATAAATATAGATACATAAATACGATATGTTGCCTCGTTGAATGGTCACACTTAATCTTTGGAATATAAAGGACGCCTATCGTCGATCGTCGGTACTCCTGTATAATCGCGGGCCAAATTAATCCGGAAATTTGATATATAAGGACCGATCGCGAATAAGGACTCTATTGCCACTGGTTCGAAAATTTAAATCTTTTCGTCGAGACATGCATATTTCCTTCCTTTTTTAACTTCCGCTGAAGATGCCGCAGTGCCTGCGCTATGTGTGACTATGTGGTAACTCTTGGCCAAGGTGTTCACACATGTAACATCTCAAACTAGCCACTTGCTGCCATATCAGGGAACTAATGTGCACCCATCAGGACTCTTTCCATCATTTCGACAAATACCGCTCGATTCTAAGTGACTTGGAAAACCGGTTGTCAATAGAGCCATGCGGATAATTCCGTTCACATCAATGTGACGGCTATGGCGATATATGTTGCGTGGGCAGTCAAGACTGGGCGCGTCCGAAACAGTAGTCGCTACGCCGCATTTACAAGTATAGGGCTAAAAAATGATCAAGAAATGATCTTGATGCGGACAATTTACTGATTACTCTATATAAATTTGTAAACTTTTTTGATCAGGCAAAACAGCCTCTCAGCGAACGCCTTGTATGTAATAATAAATGCCCGGTCCGTGTATCGTTTCAATAAACATAAAAGGAATTGGTTTGAGACGGCATGTGCACTCTATCATTTTTCTGCCTGTCAGGATTAACCGTTATACAAAAATTCATTTATTCGGTCACTCTGTAAAAAATGCCATCCAAATTCAATGCTGATCATTATAATTACCGGTCATCAAACGGATCAAAGCACGTATACAATTGAGAACAGGCACAAAGCTGTATTTAATACTAATCCTATTTTAATATTCCAAAACGTATATTATATCAAAAAATACGGTTGTTTTTTCGCCATATTTTCAAATATAAATTGCCCGACTATGAGTTAATCCGCTTCTCTAATCATCACAAATCTTACAGAGACTAAACCAGCCATTATAAATCATAACACAACTTTATAAGTTCAATAAATCTAGATAATTTCAATTATCGGAAAGACAAAATAGCACAATCAGCAATCAAAATTCTGTTAATATTAAATATAAGAAACGTGAAAAATATACAGTATTGGGGTTTTGGTATTTTGAAACGGATAATTCAGTTGTCTAACTATTGAAATTCCACCATATTAGAAACCAACTTTATTTGTACCCTTCTTGAAGTACATTATGATTCTTTCCTTAACAAGATTAAGGCACATTGCTAGGATAAATATACCAAACAAAAATGGTAATCAAGAACTTCTAGGCTGATGAACTTGTGATAATTTTTGTGGGACCAAAACACAATTAAAAGCAAGCACAATGTAAAATCAATGGAAAGCTGCATCTAACATTTCAGCTTTGTAACACGTAAAGCAAAATTACATGCGTATTCGATCATGCAATTATCGAATAGTTGGGGCATTATTCGGCGTAATTCCGCTATCAAACTCAAGAGCCCGTTGAAATATTCTCAAGTGCATTGTACAAAATGTCAGTTGTGATCAATGGCGCTCCATCTCTCCCATGTGTCTTCTCCATTAGACTCTTTCGCCACAACACACGGTTTCCGCCTCGGTCTCCTCAACACTAGATCTATTCTCAATAAATCCGATCTTATCCTCAACCTATTCACCAAGCAATCCATCGATCTCTTCTGCCTCACGGAATCCTGGCACTCAGATTCCGACGACCTTTCCATTCGACCGTCTGCTCTCTACCGGTTGCTCCCTAGTCGAATCCGCCCGCCCCCTCAGCTCATGCCCTTCTAAATTCTCTAATCATGGCGGCATCGTCGCATTCGCGCGTCACCCCGCGTCTCTTCGCAAAATCAATCCCACTTTCAGTCCTTGCTCTTTTGAATTGCTCACTTGTCGTTATTCTAACCCGATCACTCTAGATCTCGCCATTGTATACCGTCCTGGTTCATCAGCTCCTACTGCCTCATTTTTTACCGAACTCGCTGACCTCCTTTCTCATTGTTCTTTGTCCTTAATCCCTTCAATCGTTCTAGGCGACTTCAATATCCGCCTAGACCGCCTCTCTTCCACGGATTCCATCCGGTTCATCAGCATTCTATCCAACTACAATTACAAACTAATATCCACTGCCCCCACACATATACTTGGTGGGGCACTCGACATCATCGCTGTCCCCGATCATTTTGCTGCCTACACCTCACTGTCCATCTCTGATCCTGGTCTATCCGATCACTTTCTTATCACCCTTGATCTCACTCACAACCACACCCCTCCTCACACATCTACAATCCTACGTCGCCCTTGGAGAAATCTTGACCTCACCCTTCTCCGCTCTGCCTTACTCAAATCATCTCTATCATTACCCACAATAACATATTCATCTCCTCACGATCTCGCCTTTCTTTTCGACTCTGAACTCACATCCACTCTCGATATTCTCTTGCCCTACAAGTCTCACACACACCGTCGCTTGCACCGTGCTCCATGGTTTGACATCCAATGCCTACTATAAAAAGGTCGACTCCGCCATGCTTTTCGAGTATATCACCGCTCTCTCAGACGTGATTTCTGCTCGATCACTCCGTCTTTCCGTGATTCCTATATTGCTCTTCGCCGGTCTCATCTCAACCTACTACGTACCAAATGCAACTCCTTCTGGCAGCATAAAATCATCACTTCATTCAACTCTAAGACTCTCTGGCATACTTTTAACTCAATCCTGGCTCGTTCCTCTACGCCGTGCAACATCAATGCTAATGATTATTCGTCATTTCTCCAGACTAAAGTATCCACGTTGTTCTCTAACACCACGTTCTCCATCCTATCCCACTCTGCCCCGCCTAGCCTCATCCTTCCGGAACTCTTTCATCTTCTCCCTGTCTCACCTACAGAAATATCATCTGTCCTCATGTCCTTGCCCAACAAAACCTCACCCGCCGATCCCCTGCCTACCCACATATTAAAATCTATATGCTCATCGATATCCCCATTTCTCACAACCTTGTTTAACTCGTCCATCCGCAGTCGTATCTTCCCTTCACACTGGAAATCCGCAATCGTTCGTCCCCTCCTTAAAAAACAATCGCTCGACCCCTCCCTTCCTTCTAGCTATCGCCCCATTTCGCTACTCCCTACTCTTTCTAAGCTCTTAGAACGACTCATCTTAATACAAATCAACGCTTATCTCTCCTCATCCAATCTGTACCCTCCTTTCCAATCCGCTTTCTGCTCTAATCACTCGACAGAAACCGCATGCATAAAAGTGTACAACGACTTACTCATTTCTCGAGACAAGGCTCTATATAGTGTTCTCATCTCCCTCGACCTCTCCTCCGCATTCGACATTGTCGACCACTCCGTTTTCCTTTCTCGCCTTCGTTATGATTACGGATTTTCTTCCTCCTCCGTAGCATGGTTCGCCTCATATCTATCCGACCGTTCCTTTCGCGTCTGTTCTAATTAATCATCCTCCCCTCCCATCCCTAGTTTTAGCGGGGTCCCACAAGGTTCAGTCCTAGGTCCTATGCTTTTATCTCTTCTGCTTGGCGATCTATCTCCGTTTATCAAACCTTACTCCTTTAAGGTCATGCAATACGCCGATGACATTGTAATCTATGATCATGCACCCGCACATCGCATACACGATATCGGCATTTCTGCCTCCAACTGTCTTTCTTCTATTAACAAACGTCTCTCCAATCTCCATCTCGTTCTAAACCCCGAAAAGTTCAAAATAATTTGGATCCTCCCCCGTAAACCAAACATATCTCCTCCCACTGTATATTTTGCCTCATCGATCATCCCTATAGTCCACAATCTCACTTTCTTAGGCTTCCATTTCGATGATCACCTTTCCCTTAAACCCTTCGTCCGTGACAAGGTCCGCTCATCTAACTTAATTCTCCGTGACATCCGCCGTATCCGCCCCCTTATCGACTTCCGTTCTTGTATGTCTCTTCTTTCATCGCTTCTTTTCCCTAAAATCGATTACTGCCTTAGCCTTTTCGCCAATTCTCCAAAATCCATCATCCTACCCCTACAACGAATAATCAACACCGCCGTTCGAGTGCTCTTTCGTCTCCGTCGCTTCGACCACACATCCACATATCTTGCCCAACTCTCCTGGCCCACCATCCACATCCGCATCAAACTCCGCCTTCTTCTCGTTACCTTTCGTCTCATCGCTGTCGGCTCCCCATCGTTCATCAACCTTCCTTTCTTAGACGATACTCGCCCCACCTCGCTATCGCTTCGTTCCTGTCATACCCTCTTACTCCACGTTCCTAATTACTCCAACAACTACGGTCTCCGATCCTTCCTCGTCGCCGCCTCACTCGCCTGGAATCAACTTTCTCTCGACGTCCGCCGCGCCCCCTCCTTTATCATATTCAAACACCTCCTCTGTTCACACCTTCTCGACACCTGATTCACAGTCTTGTTTTTGGTCATGTAAGCGTGCACTGGCACGCATTTGCCACGTTAAAATAAATCCTTTTTTGATCACACATAATTATATACAGTTATTTGTGTATAACCACTCGAGTTTATTTTCTAAAACTCGAAATCTCTTCTAGTTGCTTATCATCTTACCTTTCTTGGTTTTCATTTCTTTAAGGATATATCTTCTTTTATTCGGCATTAAGTGTTTTCTCTTCCAGAATACTCCTCAAATACCTTTGACGCATTCGTACACTAATTGGTTTCCAAACATGTCTTAATCTTATCTCAGCCTAACTTCCCTCTAAGATTGACTGCTGTCTCAGCACCTTCGCCAACCCCCCCCCAAAAAAAAACAACTGATTTCCCTCTCCTACGTATATTAAACACTGCAATTTGTATTCTTTTCATACATCTTCCTTCTCTCGATCTTCCTCATATCAACTTCTTTATTTTTACGCTTCCATCAATATCTTCTTGTATGCCCCAAAGTACTCTTCAAACTTTATTAATCGATCTTACTCCATTGATGAACTTTTAGCCTGGAACACTTTTCTTGCTTCTCTCGATTTGCCTACAATTTATTGTCGTGTTCAAATTCGTCTTCTTATCGTTGCTTTCCGCCTTGTAACTTTTCATACCCCTTCATTTCTCAACCTTCCTTTTCTTGATAATTCCCGTCCTGTTTACTGTTCCTTGCGTTCCTGTAATTCCCTTCTTTTACATGTCCCAAACTACTCTACCTCCTTTGGACTCCGCTCCTTCCTGGTGGCTGCTCCTCTATCGTGGAATCATCTGCCCATTCATATACGCCAATCAACTTCCCTGCAGTGCTTCAAACGACAAATCCGATCCCATCTGAACAATTTAACTGCTTGACTTTCTCATTTTTGTTTGTGGACTTGTAAGCGTACAGCTTGTACGCATTTGCCACATTAAATAAATTTGTATTATTATTAACTGCCTAAATAAGTAAATCGAAATCCTTCTTATCTTACGCGTCATCCATTAAATTCTAATTTCCGCGGCCAACTGGCTATTGGTAAACTTCATTATTTGTAAATTTTGGTAATAAATTTTTAGTGGACCTGCTCTAGAACATTTAATCGCTTCGGTCAATGTAAATAAAATAAATTGTCAATAACTGAAAAGCCATCATTTGCTTTACTTCAAGATAAAAGACCGAATTACAGACCAGCACAAATATAGCGTAAGTTCTGGTGAAATGCTAAAAATCTATTGTGTAAGCAAAATGGGTTCTGAACGTACTAACAGCAACAAATTTAAAGAACAAGATGTAATTATGAAAAGCTTCCATCCTTTTCTCCAGGATATGGCAACAAAATAAGATCGTTCAATATCATACCCTAAGCCAATGTAACTAAATTCTATTAAGCGTTAAGGTCATAAGCTCTAACCGAAACATTGGGAAGAAAATGTCAGTACTAATTAGAACAGTTGATTCCTATTTATTAGGAATTATGACAACCCCGAAATTATCTTCACCTGCTATCATGTACAGAGTTGGAAAATTGCCGATAAAATGCGTTGTAGTTATATCTGGAAGAACAACGGAATCATGAATAATTGCTTAAAGCACACAAAATATAGTTGAAATTCTAAGCTGTTAACAAATAACTATTTACAAATAGTATAATAACTTGTTTTAATTCACATAAAAACAAGTCTTGGTTATTGAAACTCTTACAATAAAATAACATACAACGAAGATATCGTATCAAGCGTAAATATTTCATACAACGTGAAAGAAGACTTTGGAACGACGCAATTGCAGTCTCGATTTGTAAAAATATATTGATCAATCCAGGATTACTTACAATCAATCCAGTTCCTGATCAATCCAGGATTACTTAAACGGAACAATATAATAACATACAAGCGAATACCTCGTTGTCTCACGATTACAATGACCTAAAAATATAAGAAGGGCATAATCAATAACTCATTATCTGACGACTGTTACACTCAGTTAGAAGTAGGCTGCGATGCGCCAAACTGTGATGTGTGGAGCATTGTCAAAGTCAAGAGTAAAGATCAGGCGATATATCACTTGCGATCATTCATGTGCGGCTTTTGCAGTGCTGATATACGAAGGGCTACGAGGAGTGAGCAAAACAAACCTACTGATGATAATGATAATAACCAATGTACCAATTCATGTACAGACACCACAAAACAAGCCGATCAACTAGAGATCTCCCCTCACGTCCAGAGTAAAACACAACATGATAATAGCCTTTCTGTGGCTTCAACGCCAACTCGAGTGTGGAAAAGGGGACATGAGAGGTCATATACGATTACTAAGATAGTTTCTGATGACGATTCACACATCATCTCATCTACGCTAGAAAATTACTTGCCCCCTAAATCAGTAGTAAATGCCACAAGTTCCAACATTGAAGTTGAGCCTCAATGCCGGATGGGCGACAGTGTTTTACGGACTTCATTGAATTCAAAGCATGCTCTTATAAATGTTGCACCATGTGATAAGCCAATTATCGACAACAATGACACCAGTGTCCAAGCAAATTCGTCGTCCAGCTTGTGCACGTCTTCAGACAACAGATCCCCAACCCATATAGCATCGAACTTTTCCCCTACAGAAAATAGTGAAGTTCGACATGCGAAGTCGGTTGAGATAACTCGGCATCATTATGACAGGTCATATAGCGTGTTATTCAGCGAACTTACTGAGTCCAATTCCGCAAACTCACAGGAACATATGGACCATGACGTGTCTATTTTGCGTAAGGTATTATCCCATCTATTGCATGAAGGTGATGAAGAGTTAGCATCGTCTATACACGTGAAGAAGCTATTTCGGCTTGGTAAAAGAACACAGGAGAAACCAAGACTGTTGAAGGTGATATTGTCCTCTAGTGATCATGTGCGCATGTTGTTATCACGTGGATATCGTCTTAGAGGGTTGCCATTTCGTATCCTTCGTGACCTTTCGCCAGATGAGCGATTACAATTACGAAAAGCAAACATCGAATTGAGACACCGGCTTTCTCAAGGTGAGGCTAATATATGCATACGGGATTTTCGGGTTGTCAAGTGGCGTCCTGTCGTACGTTGGAAACAGTTGGCTCCTTTAACTGTCGGGACCCCTGTTTCCATGTAAATTCAGAGAACACTGACCATTCCTTAGGGTATCTGATTGTATTTGATAGACCGTGCCTTAGTAAAACCAAAAAGGATTCCAATGCAACTCGTTGCTATTTATCGGTAGGTTATTCAAATTTACGAAGTCTTCCTGCACAACTTGTAGAGCTTCGATACCATGTTGAGGTTAATGCGTATGATATATTCTGTGTTAGTGAGTCATGGCTACATGAACACATCTTGGATGCCACTGTAAATATTCCAGGTTATCGTCTACTTCGAGGGGACAGGAGGTCCAGTATGCGAGGGGGCGGTGTTGCAGTGTACGTTCGAGACCATTTGCTAATTTCTGGCATCGATCAAGTTTGTGATCCGCAAGGCTCGTTCGAGAGTATTACCTTTCATATTGGGTATGATCGTGTTGGTATCAGTCTCTGCGTTGTATATCGCTCACCTTCTATGATCACTGATTGTAATCTTCTGAAGTCAGTATTGCGATCGATAAGTATCAGTTCTCATTTCCTTCTTCTAGGAGACTTCAACCTACCTAGATCAGATTGGCGGCAAACAATATTTGATGATGGTACCGTCGTAGAAAGAGAAATCTCCTACTTCCTCGCTGATGAACTCTTACTAGTACAACACATTCAAGAGCCCACACGATTTTCTTCCCATAATAATGATACTATACTTGACTTGGTTTTTTCCAAACGTCTTGAAGACATAGCTCGAGTGGATTATCTTCCACCGATAGGTAACTCTGACCACTGCGTGCTATCACTACAGGTCACCCCAAACTTTAAATTCCGCCATTTTACGGCTCCCATCGTAAAACGGGTTTGGTCAAAAGTGCTTGATGAGCAAATTTTATCTTTCTGTCAACGTCGTCCACTATCTTTAACAAATACTAAAGAAGTCTCACTAAAAGTGATTGGGGATTACCTTTTAGGTATTTCTGACGTGTTTGCACCAAAGCGTATCATCTCGCCAAATACTAAATATCCTGTTTGGTTCGATAAGGACCTGAGATTGATGTTGCGAGTACGAAATCGTCTTTGGAAGTTATCTCGTTCGCTTCCGTATTACGCCAACATTTATAGGTATCTTAGGAACGTCTGTACTCGTATGAAAACGTTAAAACGTGATAAATTCGAATCTACAATCATCAAGGAAGTTAATCGCAACCCCAAGCTATTTTGGTCATATGCTCGGCAAAACGGAACGCTCAACTCTGCAATCAAGCATGTGCACTCTGAATGTGGCTTGGTTACAAATGAAACTGATATAGCTGAGACCTTCGCATCCTCGTTCTCTTTATCCACTTTACCACATTGCGATTCTCATATGATATGGTACGGGTGCTCTATCCCTCCGCGTAATGAATCCCGGCCAATTTGCGTTACTGAAATTCAAGATTATCTCAATAATATTCGTCCTTTTAGCGCAGCTGGCCCCGATGACATCTCCCCATACCTGCTCAAAGCTTTATCGAGTTACCTGGCACCATTCCTGACTTTTATCTTTGATAAAATTCTGGCCACTGGCAGTGTCCCAGAAGATTGGAAAACTGCAACCGTTGTTCCTATTCCCAAAAAAATTTTTGCATCATCCTGTGGTGATTATAGGCCAATAAGCTTAACCTCTTCTCTGTGCAAAGTTCTCGAACGCGCCATCAGCACTAGAGTCTACGATCATCTTGTCTCTCTTGGTATACTATCGTCCGCTCAACATGGTTTTCGTCACTCCCGTTCTTGTTTGACGAACTTGCTTACCGCGCGCGAAACTTGGACCCAGTCGTTAAGTTTTGGTAGCTCACTCGATATAATCTTTATTGATTTTTCGAAAGCCTTCGATCGCGTCCCTCATGATGGGATGATTAGGTTGTTAGCACACTACGGAGTATCCTCCATGTTATGCAATTGGATTCGTGATTTTTTGGACGGGAGATCATTTCAGGTGAGGGTTGGCAATAGCATGTCTTCTACTAGGTTAGTTAAATCCGGAGTTCCGCAAGGTACAGTCCTTGGTCCCTTGCTTTTTATTATATTTCTCAATGATCTTCTGTTACGCATAAACAGTCCCTGCCTGGCATTCACAGACGATGTGAAAGTGTGGTGCGATAGCATCTCAGATCCTGATGGCCGGCATCTACAACATGATCTCCAGACAATCTACGACTGGAGCAGTGCTACCGGTATGACCATAAATGTAGATAAGTGCGTTCATATGAAACTCGGCAAATGTAAATCTGATCATGAATTCTATTTAGGATGTTATAAGCTTCACAACATTTCTGTTCATAGAGACCTAGGGATTATTTTGAATAACGACCTTAAAACACGACCGAATACCGATTATATCTACGGTAAAGCTATGAAGGCCTTGTATTGTATTAAGAACACATTTAGTAAGCTGCATCCAAAATTATTTAAGCATCTCTACTGTGCGTTAGTCCGTCCGCATGTGGAATACTGCATCGCATCAACTTTTCCATCCACCAAGGCTGAGATGAAAAAGACCGAGTCGATTTTACGTAGAGGAACCAAACTTTGCATTACATCTCTTTATTCTTACAATGAGCGCCTAGCTTGCTTAAAAATGCCTTCAACGGCCCAGAGGCTACTATATTTAGATCTTGCAACGATGTGGCATTTGGTTCGTGGAAAAGAGGGGTTCCCATCCAATTCGATAAAATTGAGAAATTCGCGTCGCAGAGGTCACTCCCTTACGTTATTTAAATTCCCCCATGGCAAAATAAGGAGTGTGAGTAGGCTTTCCCACCGCGCATTGAATGTTTGGAATTCGCTGCCTGAAGACGTCGTCAATGCTACTAGCAATAGACACTTCAAGAAGATGCTGCTGAAGTGGATTGTGAACTCTAATTTGGATTCGTGGATGTATTTTAATTGATATTTTAAAATGTAATTTGTGAACAGTTGAAACAGCCATTTGCGGCTAGTAACTTGTACACTATAATAATAGTATTTATTTTTGAAACATTTTATTTAACCGCTTCCCATGTGGTTACCCATAATTTAAAACTGTAATAATTTATTATTAATATAGGCAACATCACGAGCACTGCTCAAAGTTGCACATATCTAAAAATACAATAATTTTTTTACCAAACTGTAGGAAGTGACGTTTAAATAACTTTGACATATTGTAAAACATGTAGGCCCGACGCCAAAGAATAACGAATGCCGTTTCGTCATCACAATGACTCATCAGTGCCATATACCTTCAACTACTGGATGCAGAGGAGGACCGAGTCATTGTGATGACGAAACGGTATTCGTCATTCTTTCGCGACGGGCTTACATGTTTCACAAGAAATTCACGCAGAATGGTCTCACTCCTTAAACTTTGATATATGTTTATAATAAATGTATCAATTAAAATACTTGTTTTAAATAAAATCTAATATATAATTTATTTCAATTTATTTTAATTAATAAATTAAATTAATAATTAATATTTCATTAATATAAATTAAATATTTTAATTAATAGTTAATTATAAATTTAAATTTATAAATTAAAATACTCAGTTTGAAAAATGTATAAAAAGCGAAAGGATACTTCTGTCTATAAATATTATATTTATTAGCTAAAACTATATATTTTATTATTAGTTGAAAAAATAATTTTATTTATATTTTGTTAAAATAATTTTTTTTTATTGTGGAGAATCACCAGAAAATACATTTTCTTATTTCAAATATTGACGAAATCTGCCATTTTACTCAGTAAGTAAAGTGTATTATCTTAAGGGCTGCTAGGTGCCAGTTGATTAAGTATTAAGCTGGCATCTATTGCTAATTAGCCGCTTTGCAGAGCGGCCTAGGCAACGTATGTTCGACATTAGTCGATCGACGGCTAAATAATTGGCCGGCTTGCATCATCCGTATGGATAGTCATTTAATCCTTACGATGGAGGGATATATCCCTCCATCAGAGGGATCTATCTCAAATCCCTCCGATGACTTTAGGGCGAATTGGGTAATGAATTTAGAGACGATAGAAAGTCACATAGGCCTGTTTTCTTTGAGTAGCAATGTTGGATCATCAAAGGATATTGGAAACCAAAGATATCCGAAGAAAGAAAATCACTCCGATGGCTCCAACGGCGGATTGAACAATGGATGAAAAGACGGAATAGAGTCACGGAGGCCTGTTTTCTTACAGTAGCGATGCTGGATCATCTAACTAATATTACGAACAGGAGATAGTTGAAAACAAACAAAATCAAGACAATGAAACTGGCAAGCAACAAATTTTTAAAAAATAAATTTTGAGCGATGAACAATGGTCAACTCATCACTGACCGAAATAGTTTTCATTGCACGGTACTGTGTGACCGGTCAGTTATACGAAGGCAGCGAAATAATCATCAACATCCGAAGAGGACTTGCCTTCATGTAGGAACATAGACTGTCATATTGCTGGCTAGTAAGGAAACAAAATTAGTTGAAGAGGTGGTTTGCTTCGGTCTAGAAATAGTCGAAATGATTTCTCTTCACTATTTTGGAACAGGAGCCTGGAACTGGTGCTAAACTTTTGGATCAATATTGGACCTTAAGCAATTCGGGAATTACCAACGGGAAGCGATGGCAGACGGGTGTAGGGATACTTACAAGTCGCCGGTTATCGTTCGTGGTATAGAGGTATAACCCAGTGAATAGAAAGGCTGGCGTCTTTGAGACTTAGTCAATGAGGGAAAGGGGATAACTGTTTTGTGTGCGTATGCTCCCGCCATTATCTTGGAATACACAGTCTTTGTGGAAGATCTTTAGGTTATCTTGATAGCAATTTTGTGGGAGATTCCCTCATTCTATTGGGTTACTTCAATGTTCATGTTGGTAGCAACAATATCACTTGGAAGGGAGTGTTGGGCAGGAACGAATTCTCCGATCTGAATGTGAGTTATGTTGAATTATTGCACCTTTGTTCTCGTAACAATTTGCGCATAACCAACACAATGTTTGAACATTAGGAAATCCATAGATTTTCTCAATCAAAGATCAACAATCGATTTTGCAATCGTTTTATCTTATCTCCGACGTCATGTAAAATAAATCCTATTTTTATGTTCTGGGCACTCTGTGAAGAGAGAGGCTGAGCTGTCAACCCATCACTACCTTGTAGTTAGTAATCTTCGATGGCAGAATCGGATACCAGACAAGCCTGATAAACCCAAATGTTGTGTGAGGGCGTGCTGAAAACGTCTAGCAGATGTTTCTGTCAAAGAACGGTTTTCTGGCTACATCCAGGAGGACTTTCTCGGTTGCCAGAAGAGGTAAGAACATTATTTAAGAAGGGGAGATGTTCCAATCCTCGCTTCTAAAGAAACAGTGAATGGTGTGGCTCGAAGGCCCTAGGTTCTTGTCGAACTGCTCGGTGGACATATACAGTTAGAGATTACAAGGCAACTTTGTCTGATAAAACAGTGGAATCTGTAACCAAGTATCGAAGGGCAAGAGAGTTTCAGTTGAGCCGTTACAGAAGCGAAGAAGGCGGCTCGACATAAGTTTGTAGAGCACTTAGAACTTGATTATAGGTCAGCTTCAAAGATGTTCTTATGAACGATCAAGAACTTCGTATTGGAAAGTAAAAAAACTCAACAAACTGTCTATGACAAGAGAGGGTATCTGCTGACTGACATTGAAGAAATTCTTATTGTTTGAAAGAGCAGTTTCGGATTGTCCTTTATATGGTGGATATTCCTTCTCTTGTAGAAGTAGAGCCTCTAGAACCAACGGATTAACTTATCTCATTTGAAGAGGTCATTGATGTTGTTAAAAACTTCGTAATAACAAGTCTTCTGGAGTAGACGAAATTTGACCTGAAGCTTTAAAAGCTATCGACGTTGTAGGCATAAAGTTGCTAAAACGGATTTTCAACGTTGCATTGTAGTCGGGCAAGATTCCTAGTGAGATGCAAGCTGAGTTAGTGGTACCGATCTTTAAGAAAGGTGACCTAAGAGTGTGTTCCAATTACCGGGCATCACTTTTCTTAGCCAAACTGGTAAGTTATTTGCTAGTATTCTAGAGTTAAGGATACGGCCGATAGTTGAGGGACAGTTGCGAGATGAACAATGCGGTTTTCCTCCAGGTTATGGAGCTACGGATCCGCTTTTTACTCTCTCAACTATCCTCGGACGGTCTTGGGAGTTTGCTCAACCTGTATGCATGTGCTTTGTAGATTTGGAGAAGGCGTTCAACCAAGTTCCGCGAGAGAAGTTGCGGGAGATACTATGGGAGTATGGAGTACCACACTATCTTCACGTAGCTGTTGCTTCTCAGTGTGAACAAAGTATGAGTTGTGTTCGTGTTCTTGGTAGGAAGTCTGAATCATTTATAGTAGGCTTTGAGCTTCGTCAGGGTTGTCCTTTGTCTCCACTTTTGTTCCTTGTTTACATGAACGTTAAAAAATTGTCTTGGTTATAATAATTCTTACAAAATAAAATAACATGCAATATAAAAACAGCTTAAACACACAATCGAAACAACCGAGTTGTCAACGAACGATATTCATCTACGAACAATATTCATCATTGAACGAATTAACAATTCCTAAGCAGAATAAGAATACCACTTTTATTAAATCAGCAAACGATATTAGGCCAAAATCTGCAATCAAACAAAATCATGATTTTGTTACTTTTGAAATTGATTGCAACTCAGCGGATTGTGAAATATGAACAATTGTGAATGTCCCTGAGTCTTCGAAAAGTAAAATTAAAACGACGCCGTTTTTATGTGGTTTATGCACGGCTGCTAAATTAATATTACTATTCAACGTCAACTCAAAGGATCGGCCAATAAGTGTAAATATATCGAAAAATGTGATTGGACCTGTATTGGCGCCTTTAATACAAAACAATCAGTCTAGTGATTTGTCTGCAGAATTGAATGCGCCCGCTTGTGTCTGCTTGGAAACAGTTGTATCTACGCTCTCCCGTTGTGGTAATAAATTTGATGTGTAGATGACTATCAATCTCAAACTACTGAAAACGACAAGACGCGATCTTTATTGCTGGATATTATATCTCAATGCGTTTCTTTAGGCAACCAAACTCCAACTAGAGACAAGGATCGATGCATACTTATAAATACCAAATCTCAAAACGTTGTATCAAACTATACACCTTTCAATTATAATCGTCTTAGATCTGACCGTTCCTATAATGTGTTATTCAGTGGTATTCCTGAATCAAATGCTGAAAATTCTTAGGCCCGTGTGAATGATGACGGTAAAAATCCTCATCTCAATTATAATCGTCTTAGATCTGACCCTTCCTATAACGTGTTATTCAGTGGTATTCCTAAATCGAATGCTGAAAATTCTCAGGCCTGTATGAATGATGACGGTAAAGCTGTTCATCTCGTACTTCCTCCTTAATATTCCTCCCTTCATCTAAATACATCTCATACTTCTTTCTTAGCTTCACGTACTCCTTACTCTACTTCCCCCGTATCACTTCTCAATAATTTGCATTCTTCCGTCAAAATCATATCCAGTAATATCTTCGATCAACCGATTCAACATTCCACTTCTGTCACACATGCTCCAACTTATCTTCAACCTCCATCGAGCACCGCTGTCGTTCACACCACTATCTGCTTCAATGCATTTAGCCTTACCAGCTCTTACCGTTAATCACATCCATGTAATCGTATTCATCCGCGCGATCGCTGTGTTATCATATGTAACTTAAAGCTTCCCGAATCTGCTTCTCCACAATCTCGCCTCGATGATTATGTATATGCGTTCAAATCTATCCTAGCAACCATTCTTCCTGATGATAATCCATCCCTCTTTAATAATATCGCTCCTGTATCTTTGATCCGTTTAAACAAATCTACTACCAATCATCTCAGACCTCAACTCCTAAAAATCGTTTTCCGACATAGTTCACATGGCTCTTCGGTACTCTCCCAAAGTTTTAAACTTCTTACCACTTCATCTACTTGTCGTATCTTTCCTGACCGCTCTCTTATCATATCGCTCAGCTCAATTTAGCTCGCATTGAGAAACATCGACGTGAAACAAAGGTGAGTCATCTCTATCGATCCGTAAAATCAACGGAAATTTTCACGTCCTACGCACGAGGCCAAAAATCCGATGGCGCCCGTCTATCCCCTGTCTTCTTTGCTTGTCGATCTCGCTCCTGAGCATACTTTTCGTCTTAGTCTTTTCAACACTCGCTCCATTCTTCATAAAGCTGATCTGCTCCTTGATATCTTCGATCAATTATATATCGATATTCTCTGCATTACCGAATTCTGTCACTCTGACTCTGACGATCTTGCTATTCGTAGTCTATGCCGTTCTGGTTATTCTATAGTTGAATCATATCATCCAATTGTCTCTCATACATCTACTGCTTCTAACCATGGCGGTATTGTTTCCAGTGCTAGTCGTCACCCAACGTCTCTGCGTAAAATTAATGCTAACATTTATTACACTTCGTTCGAATTACTCATATGCAGATTATTAACTCCTTTCTCTATGGAACTTGTGATTATATACCGTCCACGCTAAGCCGCCCCCTCACGTATCTTCTTTAACGACCATGTAGATCTTCTTTCTCACTGTTCATTGTCTTATACTCCGTCTTTTGTTCTCGGTAACTTTAACATTCGTCTTGATCACCCGATTGACTCGAACTCTACTCTATCACTCTAACTAATCTTTTTTTTCTGAAAGAAGGATTAGTTAGAGTGAACCTCCACTCATATTCTTGGCGGTACTCTCGACAGTATTATTGTTCCCAACTGCTTAATAACTATACCTCGTTCTCAATTACTGATCTTGGTTTGTCCGATCATTTACTTGTCACTCATACTCTTACTCGTCCATATCCCCATTCTTCTTCTCCATCTCAAACATTAGCTACTCTAAGTCGACCTTGGCAACTTCTCGATATCCCTATTTTCTGTTCTGCCTTACTCAATTCTTCACTCTTTTCGCTTCCATGATCCGATGATCTGAGCATTCTGTTTGATCCTCAACTTACGTCGATCCTCGATAACTTTCTGCGCATTCGACCCCGCCGTTTAGGCGCTTGCGCCATGATCCCTCGTTCGATTCCGACTGTTGTCTTTCTAAGCGTCGACTCCGTCACTCTATTCGTGTTAATCGTTTTCTTAAACATTCTCCAAACATACCACTCAAAATCCCCGTGCTTCCTATCTTTGTCTTCGCCGTTCCTATTTCATTCTTATGCGTACTAAGTGTACTCTCTTTTGGCGAAATCAACTTGAGTCCTCTTCCAACTGTAAATCTCACTGGAAAATCTTTAACTCAATTCTTTCAAGATCACCTACCACGTGTAGCATAAATCCTGATGAATTTTCTTCTTATCTACAATCTAAGCTATCTAATTTACTTTCTCTTCAACACATATACCTCTTGTATCCTCTCTTCTCTTTGAATACTTACCTCCCAGAGCTATTCTACCTTCCCGTTTCGTCTGATGAAGTTTCTTCGGTTGTTCTATCATTAGCTAATAAAACATCGCCTACGGACCTAATTCTCACTTCCTAACCCAATTGTTCAACTTGTCTATTCGTAGTCGCACATTTCCTTGCTATTGGAGATGCGCCACTGTTCGTCCTCTCCTCAGAAAACAATCTCTCGATTCCTTACTACCATATTCGTACCGTCCTATCTCACTTCCCAAACCCTCTCCAAACTCCTTGAGCGTCTTTTTTTCAAGCAAGTTAATGTATATCTATTGTCCTCCAACTTGTTTCCTCCCTTCCAAGATGCTTTTCGCTCTAATCACTCTCCTGAAATTGCATGTCTTAAAGTTTATAACGACTTACTCATATCGCGCGATCAAAAATTATGTAGTGTCATAGTTTCTCTTGATCTCTCATCTGCCTTTGACATCGTCGATCACTCGATTCTTCTCCATCGTCTTCGTCATGATTATGGCTTCTCTTTACCCACTGTAGTTTGGTTTTCTTCATATCTACCAAACCATACATTTCGCATGTGTTCTAACTCTTCTCTTTCCCATGCTTCTTCCTTCCCATCCGGTGTTCCACAAGGCTCCGTATTAGGCCCCTTGCTTTTATCTCTTCTTCTCGGTGATTTTTCTTCTATTTCTCACACATTTGACTTCCATGTTATGCTCTATCCCGATGACATTCTCATCTATGATCATACACCTGCATATCGTTATATGATCTTAGTGTTTCTGCTTCCAACTGGCTTGCCTCAATTTTCAATCACCTTTCTTCTCTTCGTCTTACTCTGAATCATAATAAATCCAAAATAATGTGAATCTTTCCTCGGCACCTCAGCTTAGAACTTCCCTCCGTATCATTAAATTCTACAATTCTTCCTATCCTTGACAATCTCGTTTCTTAGGTTTCCATTTCGACAACCGACTTACACTTAAACCTTTCGTAAGAGATAAAGTACGCTCATCTACCTTGATACTCCGCAACCTTCGTCAAATTCGTAAATTGATCAATTTCCCTTCTTGCATGACTCTCATATCTTCTCTTGTTGTCTCATTACTTGATTACTGTCTTGGTCTATTTTCCAACTCACATAAACTCACTCTTCTTCCACTACAACGCATCGTAAACGCAGCCGCCCGAATTATCCCCCGTCTTCGTCGTTTTGATCATACATCTCACCATCTTGCTTCTCTCGATTTGCCTACCATTTATTCTCGTGTTCAAATTCGTCTTCTCATTGCTTTCCGCCTTGTAACTTTTCCTTCTCCTTCATTTCTCAACCTTCCTTTGATCGACAATTCTCGTCCTGATTACTGTTCTTTGCGTTCCCGTAATTCCCTATAGTAAAGATGTTTAGCTAACGCAGCAATGCGTTCTTTGTACAGGTCTGTCTTGGTGCGGCGAGAGTTAAGTCTTCATACAAAGCTTTCAGTTTACCACGCAATATTCGTTCCAATCTTAGCCTATGGTCATGCGATTTGGGTTATGACCGTAAGCATAATATCTCGAATACAGACGACCGAAATGAGGTTCGTTTGCGGTGTGGTCGGCCTTAGCCTTAGGGATAAGGTTAGGAATTCAGTCATCTATTCGGTCAAGTAATTATGCTTCTACACATCGAAAAAAGTCAGGTAAGGTGTTAGGAAACGTTCTGAGGATGTATAACGATCGCCTTACTCGGAAGGGTTTTCAGACCGGATTCTCGGGAAATAGACCTCGAGGTAGACCTTGATACAGGTGGAGAGATCAAATCTCTAAACTGTCCGAACTCCTTGGAATTGCTTTAATATTATATTTTACTAAATAAAATGTCGGGATTTTGCGAGAATCATCATAAAATACATTTTCTTATTTCAAATGTTGACGAAATCTGCCATTTTACTTAATTTAGTAAAGTAGATCTTAAGTTAATAATACTGCTTGTAATATATCTGGAATCGTCGATTCTTTTTCGAAATTAAAAATTTGACGAAATAATGGATGAAAATAATTTATTTTATAAATAGAATTGAATATTAAATAACAATGAATATATATAATTAAAGTAAATTTAATTATATAATTATATAATTATAATATAATATAATTATAATATAATATAATTAATATAATATAATATAATTTAATTATAATATAATTATAATTAAATTAATTTAATATACATTAAATTATAATGTCAATTTTCTGAAGATGCTTGTAATTACTAGCAAAATATCAAAATAATTGTTGTCGTTTAACTATAACTGATAGTTCCTAAAAATTATAAATTTAAATACAGATCAGGATGGATATATTTCTAACAATATTTTGTTATAAATGCTAAATTGGATCCGGAAAATTTCTATATTTTGACGATGACAATCGAACTGACTTAAAATCATAACGAACTAGACTTCATTATTCTTCAATCATTCATCAAGACGTTTATACGTTATCATATACTAATAGATTACAAACTATGAACGTTATTTTCACATTGATGTAGTGTTCGTCATATGTCTCTATTGTATAACATATGGAACTACACATCACGATGTCGCACGGCCTTCCCACGAAAGAGTTTTGTTACCGTGCAGTCGACCTATGGAACAAGGTCAAGTCTAACAAGCTCGCTGCCTGCGAGCTAGTTACGATATGAAATAAATGCATGTTGAAGTAAGCAGTGTGCATCATTTCTAAGGATGACGAACTCAGATTATGTTATTTATTGTGTAATATCAAATCATATCCATTATGAAAATTTAATTTAAAAATTCAAAATTATTTTTATCTACCTTTTCATTGGAGTAGATCTCTATCTCTCGGCATTGAAACATACACTCCGAATTAAAAACAAGTTCTTATGAAGTGTTCCATTCACATTACTTATAGAATTAGGTCAGGATAAATATAGCAATATTCATTTTGACGTAAATCGTTATAGATAAAGATATCGAGAATATCAATTATTATTATTAAATACAACAGCAGCAAAAGAGCGTAATGCTCGTACAGGCTGGGTACAGGGTAAAAAAGCAAATATCAATGAAAATTTGATTGTTCTAAGGTAGTACATTCTTAAGACTTCTCTTGAAGGACAAAATACTAGGGCCGAAACCACTTGACTTGGTAGCTTATTCCAGATTTTCCACGTTCGGTTGACAATTGTGTTAGATCTTCTTCGTGGACGAATGTGTAACGTGAGGTGATCTCCCCTCAATCTTTTTGAATTTCCAAGTTCGAACAGTTTACGACAAACATGTTCCCTCTGCCCTTTTTGAACATTAAGCGTTGTCCACACAAACATTAAATCAGATGACTTTAAAGATTTCTTCACTGTGGTCACACCAAGTGCGTGGAGTCGAAAAATGAATGAGAGCTTGCGTTGTCTGGGTACAAGATGTGTGGCCTTGCGTAATATGAATTCGTACACTTAATGCGTGATTTACATAGGCTATCCGAAGATATTTTTAATTGTGAATCGAATCACTGTAAATAGCATCATACTTGTTTCTGCGACCATAATCAGCAGCCGACATCTATTGTATTTGACAATTATTTTTTTCTATAGGATTTCGCTTAAATATAGGAAATTAAATATCGAAAAAAATCTTCAATGAAAAGAATTTTACTTAAGAATTATGCTGGAAGAATTGCATTTTTGCGTGTAAATTTAAAGGATATTTAGTTTTGCATAACTAAAAATAAATTTTATTCGTGCATCCTTAAATTTAAGAATATAAACTCAGTCAAAGTTCTCATAAACGTAAACGATTAATAATTTTATGTTTTTTGCTATTAACAATTATACTGAAATGCACAACAATTCGAGTGCTTTTAAATTTACTGTTTATAGATATTTGCTTCCACTAAAACGAAACAAATTTACATTTTAAGACTAATAATAATCACTCAAAAATATATCAACGTTATTTACTAAATATCTTTTCAGAAAGAAATATACATTATATTCTTATTATATAAAAATATATAATTATAAAAATAATATATAAAATAATATATTTTATTATTTATCATATATTATATAGAATATGGATATATAAAAAGTTCTATTCAAATGAGTAAGATTATTTGATTATCGCTGCTGTTTAAAAAAATAGTTTTATAAATATTTAAAACAGAAGAATTTTTGTTATAGTTTACGGGAGGATACACACATCAGTTCGTAGACGATGAAATGAAAGAAGTAAGTCCGCTTTCAACTGACTGTGTTGAATGGGTGCAACTTGATCCAACCAGTCCTAGTCCACAAATCATCCTTACAGCTTTGTGTTTCGGCGATGTTCGCTGCATTTGGGTCCACGAACTTGCTAAAGATAATTTATCCGTAAGAGCTATATTAATTACTGTCAAATTAAATCAGCTAACTGAGTCTACGTATTGTTATATAATTATAAAATAAACAAAACATAATAATGCTAAATCAAAATTTAATAATTAAATAACAAAATTAATAATTGTTTTTAGATTTTCTATAATTTAAATCAAGTTAAAAAATAAAAATAAAAATAAAAAATAAAAAATAAAATTTAAAATAAACGTCATTTTTATGAATTGACTAATAAATAACAGACGTTGTATCAGAATAAGAATTAGAGGTCATCAGGAGGAACTGCTATGCTATCAGGTTTCGGCCCCTAACTCCTCTACCCAACATAGCAGCGGGGCCAAATACATGCTAATGATGTATTTCCTCTGAAATAACTATCTAGTATCTTATTCTAATGCAAAGTATATTATTTATTATCCATCCATAAAAATTTGCCACTTAAGAGTTTAAATTTATTCTTTATATTATTGTGTTGATTTATATATTTTACTATTTTCTGCTTGATGTTATTTTTATAGTAACCTAGTTTAAAATATGTATCTATTAAATTATTTAAATGATTTTGAAGAAAGCCAATATCATTACATATTGTTGCAATTCTTAAAATTTCATTATTTAATGTATTATATTTTATATTATATGGTATGCATGAATGCTCATGCAAAAATATGTTTCTTGTAAATTTAAATATGTCATCTTTACGATATAAATTAATAGTAGTTTTAGTTAATGTTAATTTAATGTTCATATCTAGATATACACCTTCTTTATCATTAATATTGGTTTTGTTAAGAATAAGGCTTTCTGGATAAATGTGCTCACTAATTGAATAAAAATTATTAGAATTAAATACACATATATCATCAATGTATCGAAACATATATTTCATATATTTATATTGTTTAGATTTAGTTTTTACACAGTTATGAACAAATTCATATTCTATAAAGCTTAAAAACAAATCAGCTATAATTGGGCTACTATTACCACCCATTGGAACACCTTTTACTTGTCTAAATATAGATGTCCCTACTTTTAAATAATTTTGATTTATCAAAATATTTAAGGATTCTATTAATTCAATTTTATCCATATATTTATATTTATTTGATGGTTTAATTTTTGTTAGATAGGCGTTATAATTATTATAACATATATATGTATATCTTTTTCCGAATATAAGGTTAATTAATTTTACTAACGCTTCTTTAATATCTACTAAATCTAGATTTGTATAAAGCGTACTAAAATCGTACGTATTTATATTTTGAAAATTTATTCCTTTTGTCTGTTCTAAAAATTCTTTTGTAGAATTAATACTGAAATAGTGTTTTATACCAGTATTAATTTCGATTACCTTGTAATATTTTTTAAAATGTGCTTTAATTACTTTAAGTATTTTATTCATATAGACAGAAAGTGGTTTTAATGTACATTTAAACGCACTACATATGAACCTAGGTTTTATTGGATTTTTATGTAATTTTGGATTCCAATATAATATAGGTATAGTTTTATTATCTAATTCAACCTTTATACCCTTTTTATCCATTATAGAACATTATTTAAATTCCATAATAGAAATACGTGAAACATTGTGTTTTCGTACTTAAAATAGATTTAGGAAACTTTACAAAAGTATGATAAAAATAAAAACAGGTTCTTCATAAGTTTTCTTTCTTTAGATTCGAATCAGATATGCTACTAACGCCGCAGCACAAACTAACGTTGATTTCTTTGCTAAAAATAAAGCAGTTCTTCATGATAGAATGGTGCAATCCCGATTATGTAACGTCCGAAATGTTTCAGTACCTGCCAGTTCATACTATTCAGACGAAACTTTGCGGTTCTATAAACACTTAAAATCATGTGGAATTCGGGGGCACAAGGGAAGTGTAGTGACGGTTAATGCACTGAATGACACAGCAAATTACTCTATTGACGCATTTGTTCAGGTAAATTCAACCTTACATTAAAAATAATTGATACTAAGTCATAATTTTTATCCAAATCGTAAAGTTAGTGCCATAATGCAAAACTCGACATGTGCTTACATTAAAAATAACTGATACTAAGTCATAATTTGTATCTAAATCGTAAAGTTAATGCCTTAATGCAAGGCAGTAAGCGAATTAAAATAATACCTTTTGCCATTTCAATATATGAACAGTGAACAGCTCAAATCGTGCAATTAAGATTTACCAAATTAGCAACATTATTCTGTAATGCTAATGGGTAATCAAATAACAAATTTAAACCACAGATTTATCTGTGAATTTTAAAATTATTTTACAGATTTGTGTGAATTTTAATAGTAAACCTTAGATGTATGCTGAAATTTTAAAATTAAAAAGAAAAATTTATATAGGGATTTCAAAATTTAAACGACATTAAATTAATTATATAAATAATGTCGTTAATAATTAATGACAAAATTGTTTATAATTTTGTAGACTATTATAAATTATGAAATTTTTATTTAATAAATAATTATTAAAAATTAATGGCTAGTAATTATTACTCAGTTTATAATTTATTTGTAATTTACGAATTTATAGTCCGACGTTATAAAATTGCTATTGCTTGCAAAAATAATATTTAATTTCAGTGTTCAAGTTTAATATTTAATTTAGGTGTTTTAGTATGTGATTTTAACTATTTAGAATATAATTATTAATTAGAGTTGTGTGTAAGAACTCTTTTATTTGGATATAACTCATTCATTTGTTATTTATAGTATATCAAGGATTTGTGCATCAATAGACGTTTATAGAACATTATGTGAAAATGTTTATTAACCTAATTAATTTACGCTTTAACATAATCCTCGCTACTTTATTGTGTGCATTCGACGTTATTTGAAACTGTTAATTTACCGAAAAATTATGTCAGTGTATATTAGATCAGCTAACTTAGTCTACGTATTTTATATTATTTATAAATTAAAAATAAAGATAATTAATTATAAATAATAAATAATTATATAAGATTTTATATAATTTATATTTATGCAAAGTTAATATTTCAAATAAATTTTAACTTCATGAATTGACTAATCAATAATATAAGATTTCATTTTTAATTTAATAAATAATACATGATGAAGATTTCGAGTTTAAACATACCTTTAATTCTTTTATAATATTTAAGAAAAGCGATGAAATTTTATTATTAAAAAACAAATATACAAAAATATATCTAGTATATAAAACTATATAAACCAAATATACTAAAAGGCTGACTTAAGTCGTTAATCTAATATTTATAATTATTAAAAATTAATAATTATTCAGATCAGCTAACTGAGTCTACGTATTTTATACATTAAATAAATTTTTAATAATATTTTGTTGTTTTGTATATTGTAAAATTATATAAAGAAAAAATATATTAAACTTGCTAGAAAATTAGCAGAAAATAGTCGTATCAAGAATACATAGTTTCAGTATTTCTGTCAGAGTTTATATTACCGGGAAACAAATTCCACAGGTCAATAATAATTTGTCAGGATAGCAAATCAGATCAGATAATTGAGTCTAAGTATTTTATACGATATATAAATAAAATAAAGATACAATAACTAATTATATACAATTTTATATAATTTTATACAACATAGTGAGGGGTGGCTGAACATGGACGGTATATAATCACAAGTTCGATACGGAAAGGAGTTGATGATCTGCATATGAGCAATTGAACGAAGTGAAACGGATGTTAGCATTATTTTTACGTAGAGGGGATAGTGACAAGCAATGGCAGCAATACCGTTATAAGCAGATGTGGAAGAGACAATTGGATGAGCTAATTCCTAAAATAACATTTAGAGCGACATAGACGACGAATAGCAAGATCGTCAGAGTCAGTGTCATGATTCGGTGATGAAAAGAATATTGATAGATAATTGTTCGAAGATATCAAGGAGCAGATCAGCTATATGAAGAATAGAGCGAGTGTTAAAAATACTTAGACAAGAAGTATGCTTCTAGCATACTTCTAGCATACTAGAAGTATGCTAGAAGTTATTCCAATCAAATCAGCTAACTGAGTCTACGTATTTTATACTATATGTAAATTAAAAATAAAGATAAATAATTATAAATAATAAGTAATTATATAAGATTTTATGTAATTTATATTTCTATAACCACTTACTTCAATATTAAAATTTAAAATAAAAATCAAGTTTTATGAATTGACTACTGATTTCTATGAATTGGCTACTCGTTCTTTTAATCAAATCAGCTAACTGAGTCTACGTATTTTATACTATATGTAAATTAAAAATAAAGATAAATAATTATAAATAATAAATAATTATATAAGATTTTATATAATTTATATTTCTATAACCACTTACTTCAATATTAAAATTTAAAATAAAAATCAAGTTTTATGAATTGACTACTGATTTCTATGAATTGGCTACTAGTTATTCCAATCAATTCAGCTAACTGAGTCCATGTATTTTATACTATATGTAAATTAAAAATAAAGATAAATAATTATAAATAATAAGTAATTATATAAGATTTTATGTAATTTATATTTATATAACCACTTACTTCAATATTAAAATTTAAAATAAAAATCAAGTTTTATGAATTGACTACTGATTTCTATGAATTGGCTACTCGTTCTTCTAATCAAATCAGATTACTGAGTCTACGTATTTTATACTATATGTAAATTAAAAATAAAGATAAATAATTATAAATAATTATATGATAATTATATAATTTTCATTAATATAAAGTTAAATGTTTTTGTTGTATACTGTCTTTGTGCTTCAGATATTTCGCCTTCATGGACCTATACTGAAAATCGTCACCTACAGTCAAGATAGTATAAACATCTTGACTCATATAAAAAAAATTTATTGCAATTTCAGGCTTACAGGATGCAAATATTCAAATGCTGACATGTCATGCAGCCCAAAGTGCAGTAGATGTACGTATTCATATAAAATTTGAATAATTAATTGTATCTTAGTTAATTGATTTTAAAAGTAATAATTTCAAACTACGTGGTACTGAGATCTTTATATTTTTTCATTTTTATTTAATAAAAATTAAAAAGAATTTTTTTTATAAAAAAATTTCATATTTAATGTCCACGTAAATATATCAAATAATCATATGAATGTCCTCGTAATTTTAAAAAAATCAACAAAAAATTGATGATTTTATAATCGACATTGTTGAGATGATGAAAATATGACCAGCTTGTCAGAACTCACAACAAAGCGTTGATGTATAAAATGTAAATGAACAATTTACTTTTTTCATGTTTTTGATATGTTCATTTAATTTTACATTAACGCACATATTTTCGCAGACATGAATAATAAAACACAAATTTTGTCAGATATTTGTATTCAAATAAAACATTTTATTTTAAGGTAACGAAGAAGAATTAGTTTCTTAGCACAATTATGCAACGTATTCGTTTAACAATAGGAAAGAAATAAAAATAAAGCTGTAGTAAGGCTTTTAAATTTAAAACAATTTTAAATAATTTAATGTGATTTTTAATTTAATGTGATTTTTAATTACACTGAGAGAGATATGATATATTTACTTAATAGTTTCCTGATATTAAAAAGTATATAAATATATTTAAATATTTATATAATATAAATTAATGTGGCAAATGCGTACAAGCTGTACGCTTACAAGTCCACAAACAAAAATGAGAAAGTCAAGCAGTTAAATTGTTCAGATGGGATCGGATTTGTCGTTTGAAGCACTGCAGGGAAGTTGATTGGCGTATATGAATGGGCAGATGATTCCACGATAGAGGAGCAGCCACCAGGAAGGAGCGGAGTCCAAAGGAGGTAGAGTAGTTTGGGACATGTAAAAGAAGGGAATTACAGGAACGCAAGGAGCAGTAAACAGGACGAGAATTATCAAGAAAAGGAAGGTTGAGAAATGAAGGGGTATGAAAAGTTACAAGGCGGAAAGCAACGATAAGAAGACGAATTTGAACACGACAATAAATTGTAGGCAAATCGAGAGAAGCAAGATGGTAGGATGTGTGATCAAAACGACGAAGACGGAGGAGAATTCGGACAAAATTGCAACAAATTTTTTCAAGTTATAATTTTTGTACGAAATCCAATACTTTTTCTTCATTACAATGTATTCATCAAAGTTACTAAACACTTAATAATTCTTTTGAATTAAAATTGAATAATTCATTTCATCATCCAAGTTACTAAAAATGTAATATTCGATTTTACAGATGGTGTATTCAACTAATTGGTGTATCTCATAAGATATTATGAGATAAATCAAGAAATAATGTGATAACATTTAATTTGATTCATATTGTCAATTTAGTTCATTAATAATGAGGACACACGAGTAATGCTCGCCCTTAATGCAAGAATTCGACCCAGTATGCAATTCGTAAATGTCATATGCAATAATTATAAATCCCGTGATTTTACGAATCCTACTTTACCGTTCAGAGCAAGAGGAGAAACTAATAGTCCGATTAACTTGTCAGCCGGATTTGTATTGTTTGAAGGCTTGTTATTATTGTTAAAGTTTGTTGTTTCCAATAATCATTGTTTCAGATCCATGTAAAGCAGACGAACACAACATTGTCGTTGATACTTTCAATCCACTTTTATCAATGACGCTCAAACGTGTTTACGCAGTGTTCAGCTCTAATAACCGATTCGATCGTAACTTAGTGCTCATTGATAATATTAACTTAATTGTAAATGACATACATGTTTTTTGTATACTCTGTTTTTTTTTCATTTAAATAGCACATCGACATCAATATTATAGCTAATCTTTTCGGTAAGTTAATATTTCCTGCATCAAAATCGATGATTATTTAGGAAAAAAGGTAATTTGTAAATATAATTTAATACAAGAATCTTTTAACGGTCGTGGGATTGACCGAATTCTAACCCATTTACACAAGTCAGATAGTTGGGTATGACATTTGTGTGTTTTGAAAATATACTCGTATTTGATTTTAATACATAGTGTTGAGCCACGATTTCAAAAGTATTAATGATAACACTTTTGTTATGAGCGTGCTAATAAATAAAATAATTTTCAAAAAAATTATCAAAAATTATAATAATGAAATAAAATAAATATTACGTAAAATTGATACCAAAAAACAAACAAATATAATTAACCAAGTTCAATAAGGATTATAAATTAATTATAATTAATCCTTATTGAACTTGGTTAATTATATTTGTTTGTGTTTTTGGTATCAATTTTACGTAATATTTATTTTATTTATCAATATTTAAAATATTAAATATTTATCAATATTTTTCTTCGTTCCATAAAGACTTTATTAATACATAGTGTTGAGCCACGATTTCAAAAGTATTAATGATAACACTTTTGTTATGAGCATTCTAATAAAATAATTTTCATTATCAATGTTAAAATCATTTCAAAATTAATTTAAATTATTTTCGAGTTAAATTCAAATTACCTATCATAATATTTTTAAATTGTTTAGCGCACTCGTTCGACCGTTTTAATCCATCTTTTGTTTATTATCAATCTTTTAAATGATACATTATCTGAAGAATTTCTTTGCTTTTAGCTAGAACTGTTTGAATGTGATACCGATTTTGATTATCAATGAAAAAATTATTGAAATAATCTCTTACTTGCATCGAAAGTTCTAATTCAATAAAGTTTAATTTGCTATTACATGTTCAGTATATTTCTTAACTATCGCTTTAGAATTTGAATTGCCTCTATTATATTCATATGTTTCGCTCTTCCTTTCGACATATACTTGGTGGGGCACTCGACATCATCGCTATCCCCGATCATTTTGCTGCGTACACCTCACTGTCCATCTCTGATCCTGGTCTATCCGATCACTTTCTTATCACCCTTGATCTCACTCGCAACCACACCCCTCCTCACACACCTACAATCCTACGTCGCCCTTGGAGAAATCTTGACCTCTCCCTTCTCCGCTCTGCCTTACTCAAATCGTCTCTATCATTACCCACAATAACATATTCATCTCCTCACGATCTCGCCTTTCTTTTCGACTCTGAACTCACATCCACTCTCGATATTCTCTTGCCCTTCAAGTCTCACCCACACCGTCGCTTGCACCGTGCCCCATGGTTTGACATCCAATGCCTACTCTCAAAGCGTCGACTCCGCCATGCTTTTCGAGTCTATCACCGCTCTCTCAGACGCGATTTCCGCTCGATCACTCCGTCTTTCCGTGATTCCTATCTTGCTCTTCGCCGGTCTCATCTCAACCTACTACGTACCAAATGCAACTCCTTCTGACATACTTCATTCAACTCTAAGACTCTCTGGCATACTTTTAACTCAATCCTGGCTCGTTCCTCTACGCCGTGCAACATCAATGCTAATGATTATTCGTCATTTCTCCAGACTAAAGTATCCACGCTGCTCTCTCACACCCCGGTCTCCATCCTATCCCACTCTGCCCCGCCTAGCCTTATCCTTCCGGAACTCTTTCATCTTCTCCCTGTCTCACCTACAGAAATATCATCTGTCCTCATGTCCTTGCCCAACAAAACCTCACCCGCCGATCCCCTGCCTACCCACATATTAAAATCTATATGCTCATCGATATCCCCATTTCTCACAACCTTGTTTAACTCGTCCATCCGCAATCGTATCTTCCCTTCACACTGGAAATCCGCAATCGTTCGTCCCCTCCTTAAAACACAATCGCTCGACCCATCCCTTCCTTCTAGCTATCGCCCCATTTCGCTACTCCCTACTCGTTCTAAGCTCTTAGAACGCCTCATCTTAATACAAATCAACGCTTATCTCTCCTCATCCAATCTGTACCCTCCTTTCCAATCCGCTTTCCGCTCTAATCACTCGACAGAAATCGCATGCATAAAAGTGTACAACGACTTACTCATTTCTCGAGACAAGGCTCTATATAGTGTTCTCATCTCCCTCGACCTCTCCTCCGCATTCGACATTGTCGACCACTCCGTCCTCCTTTCTCGCCTTCGTTATGATTACGGCTTTTCTTCCTCCTCCGTAGCATGGTTCGCCTCATACCTATCCGACCGTTCCTTTCGCGTCTGTTCTAATTCATCATCCTCCCCTCCCTATTTTTTGCGGGGTCCCACAAGGTTCAGTCCTAGGTCCTATGCTTTTCTCTCTTCTGCTTGGCGATCTATCTCCGTTTATCAAACCTTACTCCTTTAAGGTCATGCAATACGCCGATGACATTGTAATCTATGCTCATGCACCCGCACATCGCATACACGATATCGGCATTTCTGCCTCCAACTGTCTTTCTTCTATCTACAAACGTCTCTCCAATCTCCATCTCGTTCTAAACCCCGAAAAGTCCAAAATAATGTGGATCCTCCCCCGTAAACCAAACATATCTCCTCCCATTGTTTCTTTTGCCTCATCGATCATCCCTATAGTCCACAATCTCACTTTCTTAGGCTTCCATTTCGATGATCACCTTTCCCTTAAACCCTTCGTCCGTGACAAGGTCCGCTCGTCTAACTTAATTCTCCGTGACATCCGCCGTATCCGCCCCCTTATCGACTTCCGTTCTTGTATGTCTCTTCTTTCATCGCTTCTTTTCCCTAAAATCGATTACTGCCTTAGCCTTTTCGCCAATTCTCCAAAATCCATCATCCTACCCCTACAACGAATAATCAACACCGCCGTTCGAGTGCTCTTTCGTCTCCGTCGCTTCGACCACACATCCACATATCTTGCCCAACTCTCCTGGCCCACCATCCACATCCGCATCAAACTCCGCCTTCTTCTCGTTACTTTTCGTCTCATCGCTGTCGGCTCCCCATCGTTCATCAACCTTCCTTTCTTAGACGATACTCGCCCCACCTCGCTATCGCTTCGTTCCTGTCATACCCTCTTACTCCACGTTCCTAATTACTCCAACAACTACGGTCTCCGATCCTTCCTCGTCGCCGCCTCACTCGCCTGGAATCAACTCCCTCTCGACGTCCGCCGCGCTCCCTCCTTTATCACATTCAAACACCTCCTCCGTTCACACCTTCTCGACACCTGATTCACAGTCTTGTTTTGTTGTGGTCATGTAAGCGTGCGCTGGCACGCATTTGCCACGTTAAAATAAATCGTTTTTTTTCGACGACTCTCCCAAACCCACCCACAAAGGGCTGATAAATGATTGTTGTGTAAAGAAATTGTTAGGAATTGTCTTTTAAATTCAATTACGAATTGAAAGAAGATACTGTTAGTATAAATGGTTTTTTTAAATAGACGATTCGGTGATAGTGTAAAAATGTATTGGACAGAATTTAAGCTACAAATTCACTGTCTTCATTAATGAAATTTTATACATACAAAATCATTTCACTATTTAATTCCGCGAAATGATTTGACTTTAAACATCCAATTACTTAAGCATTTAAATATATAAATCGAATAAGTTTACGCATAACATTTTCGGTTAGTAGCTGAACATTTTATTGTTCAGAAATATCACTGCATCACATTACCACAGAACTTAATTTTGCAAAGATTCAATCAGATGAAGGTATAAAGCTGTAATTATATTATATAAATCAGCTACTGATGATTTCCAATTGTCTGATGCATTGAATATTGTTCTATTAACTATTAATCGGTTCATAAAATCTTCAAAATAGGTAGCTTTAGTCAAATGATCTCACCCATTTTGGCATGTATAATATTTAAGATTTTTCTTAATGCGATATGCTTTTGAATTATGAATGAAATAAAAATATAAAAGAATTTAATTTAACTTCCATCTAACAAATGCTTTAAAAGTTCAATTTCTTATGATACATGAATTAATCTTATTTGTTGATTCATTTTTACATGTTTTTGTCAAATTCTTTGAATTAATAAAGTTTTTTGAAGGTTGCGTTGGCCCTTTAAGCCGCTTAGAAATTCGTTACAAACCCACTCCTAAGGTTTTGTTGGAATACAAACACCCTGAATACGTGGCCAAAGGTTTGGTGAAATGCAATGATTTTGAAGAAAGGTTTTTATTTTTAAGCAATTAATGTGCTAAACAACTTTCGCCTATTCAATTCCTACTTGATTGTATCGAAGTGTATAGACGGTTCGATTTCAATGAAAAGCTGTAACAGAGTATTTACTGCAAATTGTAAATTGTTTCCTTATATTTTATAATTCAAAATAGGAGAATTCTTATAAGGTTATTTCACAAGATGAAATGCGACTACCAACCGAATTTTGTAGGCCCTCTAATATTTTGCTAATTTCAAACTGCAGGTAAGTGATATATTTTACTCGTATTTGCTTACATTTTATAATGTAATGCGTAAACGGTTGTAAAAACATTAATTATCAAATAGTTTATAAAATTAACTTTGTGTAATTTAAAATCTTCAATCATTTCATATTTTAAATCATTTACATTTAAAATTTATGTACAACTGATTAAAATCGCCGGGAGAACACTTTTACAAAATGCAATTTGCTTAATCATATCATTTAATCATTTAAATTATAAAGTAATATAAAGAATTTGAAGAATTTCCCCACTCGAGAAATATTTATATTTTGGACCATCGTTAGTGATTGATCCTCCACAATTTTTCTATACAATCTAAATTTTATCGAAATTATACGTTTTGTGAAATATCATGATACTCACGAGTATTTCCAGAACTTTTATTGATGAAACAAACAAAAAAGTGTAAACCTGATGCTTTTCACAACCTTTCTCGGGAAGATTAACTTGTAATGCGCCGCCTACCTCAGCCGCCTAGCCCCAATAGTGCGTTTTGACCTTAGTCTACTTATTATTTCAGGATAATCTCATCAGTGTGACCCTGTAGCTACTTTACATGATCCTCAGTAAATTTCTGAAAGGAATTTGCTCAGCGCACGAGGATCATGTAATGCCAAAGTTGTGAAGCTACAGGGCCACACTGATAAGACAACACTGTAGTTGTGAGTAGACTAAGATCGAAACGCCCCATTGGGGGCTTGGCGTCTGAGGTAGGCGGTACATTCCAGACTAAGCTTACCGACGAAGGTTGTAAAAAAATATTACACTCCTGTTTGTGACATTAATAAATGTTTTAGCAATAGTCTTTCTTATTAATAGAGCGTCACCAGTATTTTTATTAAAGAATATATTATAATGTTATTATCATTATATTAATAAATACCATTGCATTTAGCTGTGATGAGTTATAATTAAATATAATTATATTTAAATGATTATAATTATATTACTTAATTGATATAATTGTATATCTGAATCCAATTTTAATTCAAATTCAATTTGAATTTTCTTATAATAATTTTCTTAGAAAATTATTATATTAATTATCATATATATTTGTTTATATTTATATTAATTTATATTAATTTATATTTTTATATTTATTTATTTATCATAAATCTAATAAATTGTTGATTTTTTATTTATCATATCTAATAAATTGTTTATTATTTTTTTAATTTTTTATTTATTTATCATTACTCAATAAATTTTTTTATAAACTATTTATCAATAAATTTTTTATTTATTATATGAAACTCGTATATTTTAAGGTACGAAAAAATACATATTGATAGTTTAATTGTTTAAAGTTGTTCGTCCCTTGCATGAAAATATAAAATAAATATAAATTATTTGAAAAAATAAATATATTTATTCTTTGAACATAAATATTTTTAAAGAATAAAACTGACTAGAAAATAAATATTTTCTAGTCAGTTATATGGGTGGCCAATGATTGAACGAATGTAGTTTTAAATATGAAAAGAGAACACAGGACAGTCCGAATACAAAAATAGAAACTAACACGTTATGGATTAAAATCTGATATGGTATATATGGTTTATTGAGTTGGATGTCAAGAAGGAATAATAATGTAGCTACATTCTGTATTTAATACAGAATAGTGAGGGGGCGGAATTCTGTATTAATGCCGCCCCTACTATTGGGGGCGGCACATAAACATCAATTTGAAATCGAAACTTTTTTTACTAGAGATATCATATAATTCTAATACATATCTAATAATAAAATCAATTGTTTATGGATTAATAATACTAAAAGTTAAATGCATTTAACTGACAGGGTGTCCGCTTTTACAATTTTAATAAATTTTATAATTCCTTTCCGATATTTAGTTTTAAGTTTCGATTATTCAAATATTTAAAATTACAATATGACATTAAATTTTTTATTTATTATATGAAACTCGTATATTTTAAGGTACGAAAAATTACATATTGATAGTTTAATTGTTTAAAAGTTGTTCGTCCCTTGCATGAAAATATAAAATAAATATAAATTATTTGAAAAAATAAATATATTTATTCTTTGAAAATAAATATTTTTAAAAAATATTAAATATATTAAATATACCTTTTTGAAATTGAAGGATTAATTTCATCGAATTTTCAACAACCTTTGGTTATCTTGCTTGTATAGACAAAATATTAGTATTTGCCAAATGCAAATACAAGATATTTGTAGGCATTTATTCCCTGCTCTGTCTAAGATCAAATGGTATTTTTGTGAATTGATATTTTGCTAATTATTTTCTAGCGTGAAAAATGCTATGCATTTAATGAGAAACGCTGTCGACTGTTTGGGAAGTATATTGCTGAATATCAGAGAAATTGGAAAAAACTTGATTGTTGCTGAATTCACTGACATGTATAACGCGGCAATTGTCCTATGTGTATGACTTATATATTCTATTATTCAATTCATTTTTCAAATGGTTTTAGAAACTGCACAATTGCCAAAACGAAAATCTAGTAGTCAAAGTTAAATTTGTCTATAATAACAATGACAGCTGAACACATACAATTACTGTTGGAAATATTTTTCAATTCAAAAATATAATTCATTTTTTCTATTGTCTCCTATCTACTTAAATTAATTAATAATTAATTAATATGCAAATTGTATACAAATCGATTATTCGCAAACAAATTCCATGATCATTATTCGTTGTTGGATTTTAATACATCTAATATTTTATTAGTAATATAGAATTACTAATTAAATTAATTTTATTATATTTAAATTTTATTTAATTCATATTTTGTTATATAATATTTATAATTTGTAATATACAATTTATTTAATATATCGTTTCACGTATGGTGAAAGTGTGGAATATCGACTAAGAAGGGCTCAAAGTCGTAAATATTATCATTGAAGTCTTCAGTCTTTAAATTTAACTACCATCCTTATCATGCTGGTTGCTTGATTGTGAATCTGATCTTATCGCTATTATATATAATTATATTGAAATATAATATTATTTAATATGTTTTAACATTAATATTATTAATATATAATATATATTATATATAATTATATTTTTATATCTATTATTTTTTTACATTTTTTCATCAAACATCTAAAGTCAAATTTATAGGGAAAATTTAAACCCTTCAAATTTGCATGGATATCTAATCTGTACGATGTTTAGCGCTATTATATGCTACTGGTTTTAACTAAATGACTTATTGTGCTGTAATGTAATATATTAAATTATATAAATTCACATTCTAAACGATTTCTTGATTGTGTATTATTCTGAATAACGCACAAAGGATATTCTGCAGCTAAATCTGAGCAGAATCCGAAAGTGTCTAACACAGATTGTTTTATTGGTGATCTGGGCTATCCGAGTTCTGAAGTGATTGTCTAGTCAGTTATATGGGTGGCCAATGATTGAACGAATGTAGTTTTAAATATGAAAAGAGAACACAGGACAGTCTGAATACAAAAATAGAAACTAACACGTTATGGATTAAAATCTGATATGGTATATATGGTTTATTGAGTTGGATGTCAAGAAGGAATAATAATGTAGCTACATTCTGTATTTAATACAGAATAGTGAGGGGGCAGAATTCTGTATTAATGCCGCCCCTACTATTGGGGGCGGCACATAAACATCAATTTGAAATCGAAACTTTTTTTACTAGAGATATCATATAATTCTAATACATATCTAATAATAAAATCAATTGTTTATGGATTAATAATACTAAAAGTTAAATGCATTTAACTGACAGGGTGTCCGCTTTTACAATTTTAATAAATTTTATAATTCCTTTCCGATATTTAGTTTTAAGTTTCGATTATTCAAATATTTAAAATTACAATATGACATTAAATTTTTTATTTATTATATGAAACTCGTATATTTTAAGGTACGAAAAATTACATATTGATAGTTTAATTGTTTAAAAGTTGTTCGTCCCTTGCATGAAAATATAAAATAAATATAAATTATTTGAAAAAATAAATATATTTATTCTTTGAAAATAAATATTTTTAAAAAATATTAAATATATTAAATATACCTTTTTGAAATGTGAAGGATTAAAAATAAAATAAGTAGTTTTAATTGATTACCTTAAAAATTAAAACATTCTTAGCATGTCAAATTCTAAACGCGCCATTTCTTTGCTCTCTCTATAGGTTGAATACAGTTTAATTTTTATTAGAATTACTTGCAGTAAAATGGAAAAATGTATTTGTAAACTATGTACATGCGGGTAACGTTTTCTTTAAACTTTGTTCTGATTTAAGTTACTTATTCAATTGCAATTAAAATACATTAGTCTATTTTTAGATTTGGAATTGCCCGTATAATAGATACCTTGTATAAAGGATGTGTAATATTAAATTATATATAAACTTACGATTAAATCAGTTATTTTAAATTAGTCACCAAAATTTTTATTATATCAATGACTGCACATGTATATCAACTTAAAAAATAACCTGGTTTCTCAGTTAAAATTATCAATAATTAACGAAAATATGCTTCTGTTTTGCCTTTAGCAAACATAAATGTCCAAAGAAGCATTTTGCTACAAATAAAGAATTCAATGCAAATTCAGAGTATAAAACAAATTTTACCGCAAAGGATTGCCAAACACCACCAAAATTAATTAAACCCACATCATGCACAAAACAATCATCGGAAAGTATTGAGTCAACTACAACATACAGGTGATTATAATATAGTAAATTTAATTATCATATGCTACATTGTTTTACATAAACTGTTTCGCATTAGATTTTATACAAGTTTGAATAACGATAAATTAATTAATAAATAGTTGGTATATATTTTAAATTATTTAATATAAATTATTTATTTATTTATAATTTAACATTAAATAATGATTATATTTATTAATCCTATATATAAATAATTATATATTTTAAATTATTATGTTGTTAATTATTTAATTAATTATTATTATTTATTTGTATATAAATTAAATATTTAATTGATTTGTATAATTTTTTATTTATAAATCAAATATAATATTATTTATATTAAACTTAGCTGTTTATTATTTATTTATCATAAATTATTTGTTTTAAAAATTAAATATTTTTAAATATTAATCAAATATTTAATTAATTTATAATTTTATCTTTATTAATCAAATATATAATTTATTATATACCTTTATATTATGAGTATATTACTTTCAATTAAGATAATATTAACTATTTATAAGCGTATTTATAAGTTTAAGCATTTTAAATTTGTATAAAGAATTATAATGCTAATTTTGGCTGATACTAAAAATAATAATATCACATTGAATTATAGAAGTAAAGAATAAGAAATCAGTTTTACTTCAATATTTTGATATCTACTGTAAAGTGTTTTAATTCTCTAATTAAATGCGAGTAAATTAAGATTTAATTATAAATTTATATGTGAATATTGAATTTAATTTTGAAAGTATTTTAAAAACTTTAATGAATTAAAAAAACTTTTTATCATTAAAACTTTAATGATACTGAAAAAGACGTTTAGTCAAAAAGGATACGCTTAGTCTAAAGCCTAATGAATTATATTATTCTTTTTTAATTTTAAAATTTAAAAATTAAATGTATAATAAACAAGTAATTTATGATTAGATGCATAAATTTGATACGTAACTCAACGCTATTAAATTGTAATTTAAAATTTTCATCAGTCAGAGGAAATATTGGAAGCAGAGAAAAGTAATTTAAATTAATTTCTATTTACCAAATAGTATGTTGTGTTTCCATATAAATTTTAAGCGCGATAATTGTCAATATACCAGACTAGTCAAATAATATTATAAAAAGTATCGAAGCGTTAAACTTGGGTATTGTTCAGCAAGTATGACCCCTACTAATACTTGAATGTAGTGTACTGCTGTTAGCTTAAAATCTAGGATTGAAGCAACTTGTAGAATAAAAAGTCATAAAATATCAATTGTAGCGTTGACAGCACAAGTACATCGGCTCAAAGTGAGGGAACAAACTATAGAGGAATAGTCTAAGGATAGCAGGTGATTGCTTAAGGATGAGTAGAATAAAAATAGTTAAAAAAGGAAACAAACTATAAATTATCTATTATAAGAATAAAAGGTAATAGCAAATAATAAGTCTTCAAATTGAAAGTTGCACCTTTCCCTGCCAACGCTAATTTAATTTGAATTCAAATTTTAAATGAGGGAACAAACTATAGAGGAATAGTTTAAGGATAGAAGGTGATTGCTAATTTTTATTTTCCTATTTACCAAATAGTATGTAGTGTTTGCTAAAGGTAATAATCACAATAACTTGCATGAAAATCGCATTTTAAATCGAACGCAAAATATTTAAAATGCAAGGATATCACGGTAATAAGAATAAGGATTAGATGTCATCAGGAGGAACTGCTATGTTAACAGGTGATATAATTATAATTAAATTATATTATAAATTATATTAAATTAAATTAAAATTTCAATTGTACTAGAGCTCTACTATTTTTGCTGCAAAAAATCGTTTTAATTATGAAACTTTTATTTCTTATTAACTTTTGCTGTTATTCTCAAATAACATTACAGACATCGAAACTGTTATTGGCCTTTACAAAGTTTTACAACCGAATTAGCATCCTCCTCATTTCTGATGATATTTTTAAATTTGATTTAGGCTCATGTGGAATTTTTTAATGTTTACAAAAATTTACGAATAAATTCACAAATTTGCAAATTTCACTTTTAGGAAATCTTTCAAAGAATACGACTGTAAAAGAGAGCCATCATATAAGCCGGAGGAGGTTCATATACAACCAGATTTACTAGATGATACAACAACTTATAATCAAAGCTATCAAGGTTAATATCAGATGAGATAAGTAAATATTCTGTTTCATAATGAAAATGGATTTATACAAACTCGGAGTTTATAGCGGATTAGATACACTTAATGCCGCGTAGAACATTATTTCACTGCTTATTGAATATTAACTGCAAATTAAAAATACCGATTAATAATTATAATAATAAATAATTATAAGATTTTATATAATTTATAATATAATTTATAAGATTCATAGGATTTCATAATTTATAATTTTATATAAAGATAAATAATTAAGTTATAAATAATTATAAACTTTTTTACAAATAATATTTATATCACGATAAAATTTAAAATAAAATTCAATTTTAATAAATTATTTACAAATAATATATAAATAATATATAATTAATAGTATTCATAATAAATAATGAATAGAGGTTATGAGGAGGAACTGTTATGTTATCAAGTTTCATAGCCTATTTGTCGACCCAACATAGCAGCGTGGCCAAACACGTGTTAAGGACGTATATCCTCTGAATAAATTTGATTATATAATATCTTATTCTAATACAAAGTATATTATTTATTATCCTCCATAAATATTGTTCGCTTAAATATCAATATTAAATATCAATATTTATAACATCAGATAACTGAGTCTACGTATTTGATACTATATATAAATCAAAAATAAAGGTAAATAATAAATAATTATATAAGATTTATACAATTTATATTTATATCAAGCTCAAATTTAAAATTGAAATTTAAAATAAAAGTCAATTTTAATAAATTGACTAATAAATAACAGACGATGTATCAGAATAAACAAAAGAGGTCATCAAGAGGAACTGCTATGCTATCAGATTTCGGCCCCTACTCCTCGAACACTGCTTTTTTGAAGGGTACAGTTTACTGTATACAAGAATATACATAATAACTAGACGATAACTCGTTGGAGCTTAAATTATCAAATAGAAATACTTAAAATACATACATAATTTTTATTTAAACAAATTGGGTATCTGTAAATTAGCAATATCTGTAAATCAAAATTGTAGGTAAATATGTTGAACAAATGAAACCTATTAAACGGAAGAATGATAAAAAGCAGGTAATTGCATTTTCTGGAACTGCAACTTATAAAGGTAACCAAACCGCCTTTTATATTTTCACTAATATTTTCCGTTCGTTGTAAAGATCATTTTCAGAAGCACGATATTGATTTGAATTACCGAAAGTTTGTGAAGCCCAACAAAACTGACGACGATTTAAAACTGTGTGGTCCATTGGAAAAATTCTCTGAATACAAGAGGGCATATCAGCCAATTGATTGTGCAGAGCCTATACAAATTCAACAAGCACCGGGTACGTTATCTGAAGAAAACAAAGATAAACCGTTTAACGCCAGCACGGTGTATCAGAGTACATTTACACCGATGAACTGTGAACAGACTCAAATACAAAAACCACATAATGAATTACATCTTGATCAGTCGTTAGCATTCGAAAGCGATACGACCCATCGACACGATTTTACCGCTCACAGCAATTGCGATCCGACTATATCAGCTAAACCGAAGGAAACGAAGGTATGTCGATATCCCTTCAGTGATACAACTACATACGTAAGTGATTACTTACCACATAGCAGCTGTCAGAAAAGAGTATCTTGCCAATCCCAATCTAACCCGTTACAAATTGATGAATTCACGTCAAAGCGATTTGCCGCTCAATCATTGTATAAGTTAGAGTTTCAACCAAAAACGCAAAGTCAAATCCAAATTGCCAAACAAAACGATCATCTCGGTGTAAAAGGTGGAGAACTCCACAACAAAACAGTTTATAAGGAAATGTATCCAAGCCATAAAATTTGTCAACCGCTGGAAAGACATCGCCCGAATGTCGACTATCATCACACCCGCGAGAACAATTGTGCGGCCATCGGCGATAGCATCTATCGTGAGACATTTGTAGCACATAAGGATTGCGATCTAGTAGCTAAAAAAGTTATTCCCAAGAAGCATGTAATTAGCAATACCATGGATAAAATTGAAGACACAAGCGTCTATAGAAGTGCGTTTGGACCTTTGAAATTCTGCCCATGTCCAGCTGCTATACTAAACAGTGAGTGTTCGGATCAGAAATTAGCTTACGAAGACAACGAAGGCCATGTATATTACACGAAAAAGGATGCAAAAGTCGAAGCATAAGATTGGAATCCCAAATTATAAAGAGACATTAAAAATATGCATTTTTACCTTTTTTTATTTTTTCATTAAAAAATTTAAAACAATTTGAAACGGATTATTCTAAGCTGCTTTTCTAAAAAAAATCGAACAAATGAGTTAAACGAAATATTAAAAAACAGTGTAGCTGCAATTTCACGTTGATATGAGTTTTTATTATCGTTCTTGAAACGATAAATTAGTGACTGAACTGTAAAATTAAATATAACTTTTAATAATTTATCATTAATTCACAAGATACGGTAATTTGAAATGAAAGTAACAAATTTGTAAAATCCATATAATTAAATTTTATATAACATATTAATATTTTATATTTTATTACATTATTTATACATAATATGATGCATTTTATTATTAATATCAGTTCTATATTAATAATATAATTATTGTTTTAAAATGATCTTCATTTTAAAACAATAATAAACAAATATTTATACAAAATTTAATAGTTAAAATAACGAAATTCAAATAATAACATAATAATTAAATTGTTAATTTTATTATTATTTAATATTAAATATGTTATATTATGTTATAATATGTTATATTATATAATTATAATATGTTATATTACATAATTATAATATGTTATATTATATAATTATTAATATATAATATGTAATACATATTATTTAAATTCAAATTTTTGCATATCAAATTTTATATAATAAAATAAGACAAAAATATTATCTTAACTTTTGTATAAATTGTAAAATTTGTAAATATAAGATTAATTTTAGATTATAGGATAATATAAGATTAATTTTAGATTGTGAGATAATATAATATTTTAAATAAATTCAAAAAATATATTTTTAATTTAATTCATTTTTAAAGATAGGAGAAAAGAAATATAAAAGTTAAAAATGTCCATTTTTTAAACTGTTTGTTTTTTAACCCGATCTCATTTTTTCACTGTTTGAATTAAGAGTAGAATCAAAAGTAAAAACTAATTTTTATGACGACATTTTGGGATCGTCGGGTCATTATCTTATTTAAAATACGCAATATATGAAATTATGTTAATATTCAATAAAATATGTTTCATATAAATTAAGTTTTTTTGTAATCATAAAATAATATTCAAAATATGTTTTGAATTATATTTATGTTTTTAAAATGTTTTTAATTATAAATATGTTTCGAAATAATATTATGTTTTGGACCTATATTTTGAAATGTATAATTATATAAATTATATAATTTGTATGAAATACAAATTATATTTAATTTATATTATTAAAATATAATAATTATATTTTAATAATTAATTTTAATTTATATTTAATAATTAATTATATTTATTATAATCAAAATCATAAATCAAAAATCGAAATTTAAATAGTGCATATTATTTATATGTTATATTATTTATTATATGTTATATATATAAATTTTTTACATATCATATAAATTATATATTTATAATTATTAATATTATATTATATATTATGGTATTTTTAAGTGATTTATCTAGCTCCTACAATTTACAAATTATCAAATAATATGCTGTCAAATCTAATGAACGTAGTAGTAATAATGCACCAATTGGATTTTTTCAATATTCAAAATTTGCAAGGCTTATCTTGATTAAATCTTGTCTAAATAGTCGTTCAAATCAGGCATCCCCGCTTTGAGACCTTTACGTGATCGAATCTTTTCAATGATAATTCTAGTCATCGACTTTTCTTCGTTCAGATCACCTGGAACTAATTGCCAATGGTCAAACAAGCACTGTGGGAAAGCTTGTCCACCAGTTGCAGCGCGTAACTCCGAAGTGAAATCTTAAAATGCTGAAATATAAACATTTGTATAAATTATTATGTCCTCACTGAATGATTCGCTGACAGGCAAGTAAGCTTTAACTACGAGCAAAGGTGTTCCAACTAAGGATGTCTCATCGAACACCTGCCCTCTTCGCTTGGCTAGAACTCCATATATTCCGCCAATTACTGTTCTTGGACACTAAATAATATTAATAAAATCCAGAAACCCTAACGAAACAAACTTGAAATAATAAACTAGATTTATATACACTTTATAACTATGCAACTTTTAAACAACTATGTTTTTCTTAATTATCATAACCAACTCCGAACATTTCTCAACACAATAAGTAGCTGTAATATAAATTTTATTTTTTATATTTGAATTACGGGAAAAGGCTATTTCCCGATTCTAATGCAAATCACTCACTTGATAATTCAATATCTAAGATTGAACATTTCAACTAAATGAACGATTGCTTGTGTTCTTCTAATTCTATATTAAGTATTTAATTGAATTGATTAAATTATTTTTATTCCTAGCTTTTTAAAAACCACAATTTAAAATTATTTTTGAAATCTTTCAAAAATAATTTATTAATGAATGTCTGAAGCTGAAAACATGTCATAACCACATAATTTAAGATTTTGGCTACTAAAATATTTTCTACTGCTGATCCATTCAATGCAATATATTAAAATCTTAATAATTTAAAATTGGATGTATTCCTATAAGATAAGAATCTCACCTGGATTTCAACAAGATATATAGGCTCAAATATTCTAGGTTTAGCAGTTAGAATTGAAGCAAATGTTACACACCTAGCTGGCTCAACAATTTGATTTGCTCCACGATGAATAGCGTCTGCATGTAATGTAACATCCACGATGTCTACGCGAACACCTCTCAACTGCTCCCCACACAAAGGCCCATGTTTAGTGACTAATTGGAATCCTGCCACAACGCTGTCTTTAATTTCATTAAGATACTGTACGCCTTTTGTGCAGTCTACCAGTATATTTGGACCAGTAGTTTCAGGGCCAAAGCACCAAATCTTTCTAGCTTCTGTAACGTCATATTCGTATTTTTCGGCTAGGTATCTAGCTCTTACTTTTATATCTTGTCGATCGTTAACTTCACCGCTTTCAATATCTTCAATAAGACCACCAGGCATAGCATTAGCTCTCATAAACAATCTGTTATGTTTATTTGGTGACTTTGCCAGACAGATTTGATTGGATGCATCTATTACCGTTTCACGATAAGATACAAGCGGTTCCGATATTTTCAAGGGGATGCAGGCGTGATCCTCTTCCAAGTCTTTCAAGCAAATTTCCAAATGCAGCTCACCGGCTCCGGCGATAATATGTTCACCGGATTCCTCGATAATACACTAAAAAAGATTTATACTAATGGTGAGAATCCGATTACATTAAATTTAAATTTAAATAAAATGCGAATTCAATGAAGATATTTTAAAAATAAGATTATTCAAATTTTGATATTAAAAAATCGATATATCGATTTAATATTTAAGAACACAACTTATTTTATTTAGCAAACTAAATGAAATAAATTAATATGTCATTGAACTAATAATTTGTTATAACATGAAATATTTCTGCAAAGTCCGTTGATCTCTAAATTTACATAATTATAAAATTTTTACTACATTTCAATTTGATTGGATGGACACTGGTAATTAGCGGGCTATATTATATCATTCCTTGACATTTGTTGAATTTGCAAAAGGCAGTTAATTAATGCAAAACCCAACGAGATACCTATAAAATAAATACGTAAGACACGGCTTTTTTAGAATCTGCGATAAATACTACACAAGCTGTATATAATAGTTATGTACCATAGCTTTTTAAAAAAATATTAAAGTTATCAAGTTCAATTTTATTGAAAATAAAACATAAAATGAACTTGAGTGGTTGTAGCTACTAAATTTTTAGATTGTCTAAAACAGGAAATAGTTTCTTTTATTTTTGTATATCTTATTTTTTTGTCTATTTTTAAAGACTAAAAAATGTCATGATAATTGAATTTATCACGGGTCCTTTTCAATTTAAAGTCTCACGGGTCGTTGGATGGCCCGTTGTAAGTTTAGTCTGAATCAACTAAACTAGGTGGCGACACCGAAAAAGCAACGTTAAAAATTATGGCTTAACAAACATTACATGTACTCAACCAGATTGGAAAAAAAACGTAAGTACTAATGATTTTAATTTTAGATCTTTTAAATGTAATAGAAAAATTGTAAAGCTTGCGATGTTATAAATAATAATTGTATTGTAAGTAATACGACAAACAAATGTTTTTCATTGAATATTAATAATAATTGTAACTGCAATACCGCAGGTGTAGTGTATCTAATACAATGTACATGCGCATTGCAATATATTGGAAAAACATCAAATGTTAAAATTTAGGTTTAGGCAACACATATATAGTATACAGCATAATAGTCAAACTATATTTCATAAACATATGAGATTAATAGGACATGATATTAAAAACTGTAAATTATTTATTTTAGAACATATTATTGAAGAAAATAAGACAATATTAAATCAAAAGCTATTAGAGAAAGAAGATTTTTTGATTAAAACGCTCAATTCCATGTACCCATTAGGATTGAATGACGTGGTACAAGGAATTGGCAGAAGTAGTATAATACATAATAAACAACTATATTATAATAATCCAGTTAAACGCAAACCAAGAAGTTATGGTGATAAAAGGAATAGGAAAAATAGAGTTAAAATATTAAAAAAAATGTGTATATAAATGAACAATTAGAAATATTAAAACAACTCTTAAGAGATAATAAGCTAAAAGATCTTTATGTAAATATAAGAAGTTTTTCTAAAGATATCATATGTTTAATAAATCAAAAATTAATTAACGACTATGATAGGCTAAGTTGTATAATAGACAGTTATTGTAATACAAAATACTATAATCGTACAATAAATGTTAATAATAACAATAAAAAATATACATTAACCATAAACTTCATTAATAAATGTATAGATAACATAAATATAGCCGGACTTTTAAATAATTCTAAAAGTAAAGAAATAATAGGGTCAGATTTAAGTAAATATATTCCTAAAATAAGGTATAAACTCCTACCACCATTAGGACGAAAAATTTGTAATTATAATAAAGAATTAAAATCAATATGTAACGATAATATTAGAAACATAATGGAAACATAATGCAATTGTAATAGTCTTAGTTTTGATAAAATAAATGAACATATATGTACCCATAATCTAGAATTAATTGAAAATTGTGAATTAAGAAAGCTGCTATCAAAAGGGTATAAATATAGATTAAATAATAACAACGACAACAATAAAATTTACAATTCGTTATATAATAACTTAGATGATTACTTTAGTCAGCTGATTAATAGTGAAAGCTCGAATATATCTAAGATAAACATTTGGAAAGATATAATTTGATAAAATTAAAAATAAAATGAAAATAACAAACAATTATAAAAGGAATGATAAAATTAATAAAGATATGTAATAACTTTGTCTTCATATGCAAAAAGCTTTATTATGATATACTAATGAAAGAGGTTAATTCTAATGATTTAAATGTAAATCCAACATATGAACGTAGTGAGTTAAGTTTAGAAACAATTATTACAAGTCACTGTTCTATAATGGATAAAAAGGGTATAAAGGTTGAATTAGATAATAAAACTATACCTATATTATATTGAAATCCAAAATTACATAAAAATCCAATAAAACCTAGGTTCATATGTAGTGCGTTTAAATGTACATTAAAACCACTTTCTGTCTATATGAATAAAATACTTAAAGTAATTAAAGCACATTTTAAAAAATATTGCAAGGTAATCGAAATTAATACTGGTATAAAACACTATTTCAGTATTAATTCTACAAAGGAATTTTTAGAACAGACAAAAGGAATAAATTTTCAAAATATAAATACATACGATTTTAGTACGCTTTATACAAATCTAGATTTAGTAGATATTAAAGAAGCGTTAGTAAAATTAATTAATCTTATATTCGGAAAAAGATATATATATAATTATATGGATAATTTTATCCATATATTTATATTTACTTGATGGTTTAATTTTTGCTAGATAGGCGTTATAATTATATTTATGATATAATAATTATAACGCCTATCTAGCAAAAATTAAACCATCAAGTAAATATAAATATATGGATAAAATTGAATTAATAGAATCCTTAAATATTTTGATAAATCAAAATTATTTAAAAGTACGGGCATCTATATTTAGACATGTAAAAGGTGTTCCAATGGGTGGTAATAGTAGCCCAATTATAGCTGATTATAAGTTTTTAAGCTTTATAGAATATGAATTTGTTCATAACTGTGTAAAAACTAAATCAAAACTACTAAATATATGAAATATTTTTTTCGATTATATATGTGTATTTAATTCTAATAATTTTTATTCAATTAGTGAGCACATTTATCCAGAATGCCTCATTCTTAACAAAACCAATATAAATGATAAAGAAGGTGTATATCTAGATATGAACATTAAATTAACATTAAATAAAACTACTATTAATTTATATCGTAAAGATGACATATTTAAATTTACAAGAAACATATTTTTGCATGAGCATTCATGCATACCATATAATATAAAATATAATACATTAAATAATGAAATTTTAAGAATTGCAACAATATGTAATGATATTGGCTTTCTTCAAAATCATTTAAATAATTTAATAGATACATATTTTAAACTAGGTTACTATAAAAATAACATCAAGCAGAAAATAGTAAAATATATAAATCAACACAATAATATAAAGAATAAATTTAAACTCTTAAGTGGCAAATTTTTATGGATGGATAATAAATAATATACTTTGTATTAGAATAAGATACTATATAATCAAATTTCATTAGAGGAAATACATCATTAGCATGTATTTGGCCACGCTGCTATGTTGGGTAGAGGAGTTAGGGGCTGAAACCTGATAGCATAGCAGTTCCTCCTGATGACCTCTAATTCTTATTCTGATATAACGTCTGTTATTTATTAGTCAATTCATAAAAATGACGTTTATTTTAAATTTCAATTTTTTATTTTAACTTGATTTAAATTATAGAAAATCTAAAAACAATTATTAATTTTATTATTTAATTATTAAATTTTGATTTAGCATTATTATGTTTTGTTTATTTTATAATTATATAACAATACGTAGACTCAGTTTGCTGATTTGATATATATAATTTTGGCGTGGACATAAAATAAATGAATGTGTTTTTGTTTAATGGAAGTTAGATTTATTAATCAGCTCAGTTAGCTGATTTGATTTATTATGATCAAAATTATAAAAAATATTTTCTAAGAGATAAACATAAAATTGAAAAAGAAAAAACGCCAATAAAACAAATTTTCTGTTCATTTTCTCAGTATCAATTCGATCTTAATTAATATGGTGCCAAACTTGTCTCGAATCCTGAGTGACGGTTAAATAACGGATCACAATTGTCTTAGATATAATTAAAATTGTCTTAGATAAAAAAAAACTTACAATTGAAAAATACCGGGTCGAAATGTCTTAAAATATTCGATATAAATATATTTCCGTGTTTTACTAATGATGACGGAAAACTTAAATTTAGATTTTCATCGATGCTGCTTCAATGTAAAAATATATTCGTTTTAAAAAAAAACGAATATAAAAATAGGTAAAAACTGACGTTGATCCGTCTTTAGTAACTCATCGAAAAAAGAAACTAAGAAAATAGGAAATTCCTTATAATAAATAAAAAAAAATATAAAAAAATCAAAATATCAAATAAGAAATTCCTTACTATTAATAATTTGTAACTTATGAACACATTATAAACATGATCAACAAACACCAATTGATTTTTATTTTACTAGCTGCTTCTACCAGAAATACAAAATTGTAATGTGTTTGCAAAACCAATTTATTTTTTGTTATCCTCCTCTAGAATTTCAAACTGTCATTTCGAGAAATTTATTATTTATACGTTTTGGCAAATATTTAATTTACTTTTTAAACTTTTATGTTGAACATAATCCAAAAGCAATATTTACATAATTTTTGTTGTTACTTTCAAATTTATTATATTGCCGTTGTCCTAAGTACGCATGGATCGCAATGTGCCAACTTTATTAAAGTAACATTGAAATAAAGAAAATTTTCGTTTTGATAAAACGTACAGCGCTATTGAATGATGTTATTTTGTTTGCATTCCATTGTGCGTTCAAAACTAATGTTCGTAATTAAAAATAAAAAAATTCTGTTTTCTAAAATGAATTGCAACAACTGACGATAATAAGAGAATTTGATGAAGGTTCAATAAATTATAGGAGGTAGCATAACGTATACCTGCACCATCGGATCAGATTTCGACAGTCGCTTTAATCCTTCAACCAGCTTGGGAAGATCATAAGGGTTCTTTGGCTCCACTGCAACGCGAACTACTGGACTGACACTGAATTTCATGACCTTAAATCAAGAAAGAAGATTATTGGAATAATCAAATTCGTAAAACGACCTTCATATTGTGGGCATGCTCAAATGTTGAGATCGTACCCGTTTTAACAAGAAATTGGTCTACGCCAACTAGACAGCAAATGTTACCACAGGGTACATCTTCGATGGCCTCATTATATCGGCCCATCATTAGAATCGTCCTTAATACGAGGAAATCAAATAGCACCTAAACAATAAACTAACCGTTGAATTGATTTGATATATAGATCTTCCTTCTTTCCTGGTTTGTAATTTGGTCCCATTATACGACATTTAAGTCCAGTAGATACACACCCTGAGAATACACGACCAAATGCATAAAAACGACCTTTGTCGCTGGTGGGAACCATCTTTGATATATACATCATTAATGGTGCTTGCGGATCACAGTTCTTAATTCCTAGACAAAAGTCAAATTTAATATTTGACAAACTATACATTATAGGAACCTAAATAAGCTTGATCGTCGTGTGGTCCTTCATAGAGCATTTCGGCTCTATACCGTTGTGCAACTATTGGCGATGGCAAATGCATCGCAATCATTGTCATAAGAGTGTCGCCCGCCGGTAACCAATACCTCATTACACTCTTCATTAAAACCTTTCCACCGACATCCAATTTTTCTTTCTCCTCTGGTGGAATTTTTACATTTAATTTGTTTAACAAATCAATATATTCATCTTTTTTGCAATCCATGATTGCCCTGAATAACTAAAATTAAAAGCCGACGATAGCAAAAGTCAGGCTATATATAACTTTTATTACCTTAAATATGGGCCCTAATATGAATTGATTAAAACCTCTGACATCATCGGGTCCATGTGATTTGGACCATTTTTTGGTTTTAATATTGAAGTAGTTGTCGCCCCAAAACTTTCGCATGAGCTTGTCAACTTCAACTTGAAATTTTGCAGCATACATTTCTGCAAATTCGTATAGCGTAAAGCCCCATCCGTGTAGTCCTGATCCGAACCCAACAGTCCCGTTCTCCGGATCTACTTGGATTTCTCCCATTGGTCCTAAATCATCACAATACGTTGTGATTATTACATTTGCATTTTCAACTATTCGTCGAAACGTTTGAAAGAGTTCTTCTTCTGTTAACTGCAGTTCAATCAATGCTCGATCCATTTTATTCAAGAATAATATCGGTTTTATCCGTTCAGCAATGGCTTGACGAAGAACTGTTTCCGTTTGAACACATACACCTTTGCAGTAAATTGTACTAATACATTACATAATAAATTGCAATTAAAAATGTTTTCAGTTGTTATTGTTTTTGTGGCAAAAAGTTTGTCTATAAATGTGTTTGCTTTAAAAATTGAATACATGTATTTTATATAATGCAATATTTTGATTATTTAGTAAAATGATGACAATGAGAGGCGCTATAAACAATGAGAAACACTTACATTTTTTATATCTGTCCTATTTTATAAATATGAAATATCCTCTTAAAATTTACACATGATATATTTGATTATTCTATTTTTGAATATTATTTTGATTAAATTTTAAAAGACATCTTTTAAATAAGATACAATAATTTTTGTGTATCTGATGTTAGAGTGTGTAGATCTGGAAATAGTCGTAAATTGAATTATCTATCCTGAATAGATATTATACAGTAAAATAAAACTATTTAAAAAAATAATTATGATCAATAATTATTTTTGAGCATTATCAGCAGGTCTCAATATACACCACTTTCTCAGTTTGACAGTAATAATTGCCTTTTATATTATTTATTATTACACAATAAACTATTTAATTTGCAAAATTTCTTATTAAAAATTTATTGGTAAATTTTAAAGTCAAAAATTTAAAGTCAGACAATACTTTGGCCTAAATTCCAAAGACAGTGATAATTTTCAGTCTATCTTTTGATGCTGAATTAATTAAAAGCAATCAAATAATAATATCAAATAATATAAATTAATTTTTATATTAAAATAACAGCTATTGATATATTAAGATTTATAAATTAGATATTTTTGTGATAGTACGCTAACGCATAATTTCATTAAACGGCTTACCTGAAACACAATCAACCACAACGAGGGCTCCGTCAGTTACACGTAAGGCAGCGGTTACTTCGCTGGAAAAGTCAACGTGACCAGGTGAATCGATTAGATTGATTAAAACGTGGTTGATTCCTTCATCTTTTTCCTGTTTTATCCGTTTAAGATCCCGCTCCGGTATTTCGTAGTACAGCGAAATAGCAGTTGACTTTATTGTAATGCATCTTTCTTGTTCGTCCTTACGCGTGTCCGTAAACCGCACTTCTCCGGCTTTTGAAGCAGCAATTATTCCCCCTTTACTCAGTAACGAATCAGTCAGAGTAGATTTCCCATGGTCAACATGAGCAATAACAGACATATTACGAATATGTCTGCGGTGATCCATAAGTTTACGAATTTCATCTATTGTGAAATTGACCTAAACGTACATTTTAAGATAAACAATTAAATGAGAGAATACAAGAGATAAATAAGTTAAAATACAGAAAGGTATAAGTTAAGACGTAAAAATTTAAAAGGTTAAAAGAAATTTAGTTTAAAAAAAGCAAAAATATAAGCATTATTTTAATTTTATTTTTTTTTAATTTTTATACATCGAGAAAAATACATTAATGAATATATTGTTATCTCTAGCTTTCGGCTATGCAATAGCCCTCTTCCAGAGTTGGTACTTCTCTCATCGTAGCGACCGGTTCATTAGTACTATATACACATGCATTTCTGTTTCAATTTATGATGTTAATTTGTGATGTGTTTAGGATGTAAATTTCAGAGAATTTACAAAACATTAATCACATAAAAATATATGATTTTAATTACTTCCCATAGTTATTTAGATCATTACTCTTTACTGAGTTTAATTAATATTTAAGTGAGCAATTAACCGTCAAAAAATTAAATTTTAACTAGAATACAACTAAATAATTTATTATTTCAAATAAAACATTATACAACTTAGAATTACAAACTTAGAATTTTCATCAGACAATTTTCATCTAATAGATTATTCGTTCAGAAATATTTCAGCGAATTCTCCCAGAGCATTGTGTTGTATATTCAATATAATATAGCGTACCAATATGTCAGGTTAAAATCTGGCATGCCGCGAGTCGAGGTTATTATATATAACCAGGTGATTATCGGATAGTTTAGAATAACAATATATTGTTGATATAACAAACCGGTAAGCAAGAATGAAAGCTAGCCGACGTTTCGCCCCTTAAGAAGGCTTTTTTAATTATTTTTCACTTGTATGTTCTGAAAGAATTCTCTTAAATATTTTTGAACAAATAACTTGAAATAATTAGATGAAAATTGTTTGCTGAAAATTCTTTACGAAGCAATCTTTGTGCATCCTTTTTGCTTTTTTAAAAATGACGTGTAGTTGTTCATGCAATCCTTTAATTTTTGACTAGTCTGAGCGACATACTGTTTACCCCATTCTGAACAGGTCCCAATATACAACGCTTTTTTAGATATTTCTTAAATATTTCTTTACGTCAGGCAGATCGTAGGCGATTGCATCTTGTATCATTGCTTTTTCATTTTGAAAGTTGATAAATCTACAAGAGTATCCTAGTGATCGAAATATTGAAAAAAGTCTTTGTGCGGAATTCCAAATAATTCCGATTGTTAGCATGTGCGATACATTAACGGAAAAACTGAGTTCGTATTCGGGTAAAATGCTGTATCTGATATTAGATAACATTACTACTCATTTGAGTTGCACAGATAGCCCTCTACACATATTCAAATCATCTAAGGCTGGTGAATTATATGGAAGGTTCTCACGATGGATGTGTCCTCCTTATACACGACAAATCCACATGAACAAGGCATGCAGGCAGTCTGTGAAGTTTTGCTGCAACATGAATGGCCATTGGATAAAATTGAATTTGTGCACGAAACTGTCAGTTATTCTTAATAAATTTGAATTTGGAGAAGAGATATACCGCTAAGTGAATGAAACATCAATGGGCACGCTGTAGCACCGGTGCATGCAATAATACTGGCTGGAGAAAAAATATAAAGACATTACTGTATTTGCTGATGTAATTAAGATTTTATACTTTTTTCTTTACATAATCTCATTTTAACTATTACATCCTTTGTTTTCTTTATTTATGTCCATTTATGTATTAATATGTTGACTATCGTATATGGTTTATTATGCCCAATGTTGAGAGGCAATTAGGTAAATAAATCTTCTATTGTCATTTTATTATATAAAATCATTTTATTATAAATCTTTTCTTATTATATATTATTAATTATTATTAATTATATAATAATATGAATATTTATTATGTCATTGTAGACATTCGGCATGAGGTGAAAAACAAAAATGTACATATACACACATAATAAAATACAATACGAAAACATTTATGAAATCAAAAGTTATTTGCGATGATTTGAATTACCGGTCCTTTGCTCGACTGCCTGGCTTAACAATTGCATTGAGATTAGTTGGTTTAGGTCAAGGGTGCTTGTAAGATAAGCAGTTAACTGATCGATTTGTTTGAGTGACAATTTGGAAAGGACAGGGCAATTATACATGAGAAATGGGTGGATATCGAATTTGACAAAACTTGCAGTGGCAATAATTCGAACGGTAGTGGCATGGGATACGGATTAGTGGTCTTGACTTTGCGTGTGGTTTATGCCATAGTGATTTCAAGTTATTTGAATCTGAGGATATTCCAGGGTCGATATCAAAGAGCTTAGCAGTAAATTATAGTGTTGTTTGAATGCTGATATTTTAGGGATCCAGAAATGTTGTGGATGTATACTGATAGAATTTAATCGATGTGATTGCTGTAATATACGTAGAATAAATTTTGGGTGATATTCCAATGACTTATTTTGATGAAACGCCACATACATGCATCTAATTGCTTAAAGTTGATACTTTGAAGGCCGGACCATATTACAGGTAGGGCGTAAGTTATCATGGATTCTAGCGTAACCTTAAAGAATCAAAAAAGAATTGAGTCAGGAAAATTTGAAAGTTTTCGATATACGTATGTGATCGATAATACTTAACATGATGTTTTACAGTGAAGACGAAATGATCATGTGGAGGTTAGATGGACGCCTAGCTATTTATAAGAGTTGATGGATTTGATAGATCGATAGTCTAGTCAAAGTTTATCGAATTAGCAAGGCGTCCTCCACCGCTAAATTTGATAGCTTCAATCTTCATAATGTTGACAGTAAGGCCGTTTTTAATACAGTATAGGTTGAGTCCGTTAAGTATGGATTGGGCGATTTGAATATAGTGAAAAATATCAGCAGATCATCGGCGAAAATAATGATTTTGAAGTGGGATGGTGTGGCTTTCAATTGAGTTGCTAAATCTCTAACAAAGAGTGAGAAAAGGAGAGGACTTAATGGGTAACTTTGCAGAACTCTTTTGCGCTGAGTAAGTGCAGCGGAGAAAGAAACGTTATCGAAAATGCACACTTCATTCAGAAACAACATACGATGTAATGTGTCGATGAAGGCTCCGGAAATGTGATTTGGAAAATTAAGTTTTTCAATAAGTCGACGATTGATATTATCGAAAGCTTCCGAAAAGTCAAAGAAAACTGTGTATGCGCAAGGACGGCAATATTATTGTAAAAATAGTCTGACGAGTTTCGGTTAGAACGGTGATTAACAAATGTCGATTTCGAAATTCATGTTGGTCGGAGGCAGGAGTTGCTCGGAATAGGTGGAAAGGTGACATGAAGCAAGGATGAGAATAATTTGAAAGAATGATTAAGTATTGCGATGTCGCCATATGTATTTGGATTTCAAAAGTCGCCAGAACCTGTAAATAGTACTTTAACTACTGATAGCTGCAAAGTCTTTGGAACTGAGTATCAAATAGAAACATTGTTAAACAGGTCAGTTCAATATTAACCTAGTATATTAATAATAATAGATTTTATTAATAAATAAATAAACATGCAGGATAAATAGAATAAATACAAGACAGTTATAGTCTAAATCTTCATCAATCTTCTTCATAGATGATTGCCATTCTTCAACTGCAGCCTGTCTTCTTCAAGAATTATGGCCTCAAATCCATGGGGATCTGAGCCCCCAACCAATCCAACACGCCGCTTTTCGAATGAACCACACGGGGTCTTTCACCCCCCCCCGAAGAATCCAATCGGAGCTGACTATGATGGGTAAACTAGAGACAAGGAGCTTCAGGAATCTTAGTCTTTGCTTTGGGGGACGTCCTCTTGGAAAGAAGACAAATTCCGAGATAGCTCAGGAACCCCAAAGGCGTACCTGGTTTTTCTCTTTCAATGACAGATGTATGGCCCGTGTCAGGGCCCATCTGGCTCACTTTAGGACACGTTTAAGTCTATCCAGATCAGCTTTCGCTGACCAGTTCACCGTAATAGTGAACCCCAGCACCACACAAGCCTGAAAATTCGATGGCGCTCCATCTCCCCCATGTCTTCTCCAGTAGCCCCTATCGCCACCACACACGGTTTCCGCCTCGGCTTCTTCAACACTAGATCTATTCTCGATATATTCGAACTCATCCTCAACCTATTCACTAAGCAATATATCGATCTCCTCGCCTAACCGAATCCTGGCACTCCGATTCTGACGACATCTCCATCCGCCGTTTGCTCTCTGCCGGTTGCTCACTAGTCGAATCCGCTCGCCCCCTCAGCAAATCTCCTTCTAAATTCTCTAATCATGGCGGCATTGTCACATTCGCCCGTCACCCCGCGTCTATTCGCAAAATAACTTCCCCTTTCCGTCCTTGCTCTTTTGAACTGCTCACTTGTCGTTCTTCTAACCCGATCACTCTAGATATCGCCATTGTATACCGTCCTGGTTCATAATCTCCAAAATCCTTATTTTTTGCCGAATTCGCTAACCTTCTGTCTCACTGTTCTCTGTCCTCAATCCCTTCAATCGTTCTTGGCGACTTCAACATCCGCCTCGACCGCCCCGCTTCTACCGAGTCCATCGAGTTCATCAACATTTTATCCAACTATAACTACAAACCTATCTCCACTGCCCCCCCACACATACTCATGGTGGGGCACTCGACATCATCGCTGTCCCCGATCATTTTGATGCCTACACCTCACTGTCCATTTCGATCCTGGTCTATCCGATCACTTTCTCGTCACCCTTGATCTCACTCACAACCACACCCCTCCTCAAACACCTACAATCCTACGTCGCTCTTGGAGAAATCTTGACCTCTCCTTTCTCCGCTCTGCCTTACTCAAATCATCTCTATCCTATCCAACAATAAGATATTCCTCTCCTTACGATCTCGCCTTTCTTTTCGACAATGAACTGACACCCATTCTCGATCTTCTCTTGGCATTCAAGCCTCACCCACAACGTCGCTTGCACCGTGCCCCATGGTTTGACATTCAGTACCTACTCTCAAAGCGTCTACTCCGTCATGCTTTTCGAGTATATCACCGCTCTCTCAGACGTGATTTCCGCTCGATCACTCTGTCTTTCCGTAATAGCTATTTTGCTCATCGGCAGTCTCATCTCAACCTACTACGTACCCAATGCAACTCCTTCTGGCAGCATAAAATCATCACTTCATTCAACTCTAAGACTCTCTGACATACTTTTAACTCAATCCTTGCTCGCTCCTCTCCTTCGTGCAACATCAATCCCCATGATTATTCGTCATTTCTCCAGAGCAAAGTATCCATGTTGCTCTCTCACACCCGGTCTCCATCCTATCCCACTCTACCCCGCCTAGCCTCATTCTACAGGAACTCTTTCATCTTCTCCCTGTCTCATCTTTCGAAGTATCATCTGTTCTCATGTCCTTGCCCAGCAAAACCTCACCTGCCGATCCCCTGCCTACCCACATACTTAAATCCATATGCTCATCGATATCCTCTTTTCTCACAACCTTGTTTAACTTGTCCATCCGCAATCGTATCTTCCCTTTACACTGGAAATCCGCAATCGTTCGTCCACTACTAAAGAAACAATCGCTCGACCCCTCCCTTCTTTCTAGCTATCGCCCAATTTCACTACTCCCTACTATTTTTAAGCTCTTAGAACGCCTCATCTGAATACAGCTCAACGCTTATCTCTCGTCATCCAATCTGTACCCTCCTTTCCAAACCACTTTGCGCCCTATTCACTCCACATAAATCGCCTGAATGAAAGTTTACAACGACTTACTCATTTCTCGAGACAAGGCTCTATATAGTGTTCTCATCTCCCTCGACCTCTCCTCCGCTTTCGACATTGTCGAACACTCCGTCCTCCTTTTTCGCCTTCGTTATGATTACGGATTTTCTTCTTCCTCCGTAGCGTGGTTTGCCTCATATCTATCCGACCGTTCCTTTCGCGTCAGTTCTAATTCATCATCCTCCCCTTCCCATCCCTATCTTTTGCGGGGTCCACAAGGTTCAGTCCTAGGTCCCCTGCTTTTCTCTCTTCTGCTTGGCGATCTATCTCAGTTTATCAAACCTTACTCCTTTAAGGTCATGCAATACGCCGATGACATTGTAATCTATGCTCATGCACCCGCACATCGCATACACGATATCGGCATTTCTGCCTCCAACTGTCTTTCTTCTATCCACGAACGTCTCTCCAATCTCCATCTCGTTCTAAATTTCGACAAGTTTAAAATAATGTGGATCCTCCCCTGTAAACCAAATATATCTCCTCCCACTGTATCTTTCGCCTCATCGGTCATCCCCATAGTACACAATCTCACTGTCTTAGGCTTCCATTTCGATGATCACCTTTCCCTTAAACCCTTCGTCCGTGACAAGGTTCGCTGGTCTAACTTAATTATCCGTGACATCCGCCGTATCCGCCTCCTTATCGACTTCCGTTCTTGTATGTCTCTTCTTTCATCGCTTCTTTTCCCTAAAATCGATTACTGTCTAAGCCGTTTCGCCAATTATCCACAATCTATCATCCTACCCCTACAACGCATAATCAACTCCGCCGTTCGACTCCCTCTCGAAGTCCTTTATCACATTCAAACACGAATCAACTCCCTCTAGACGTCCCCCGCGCTACCTCCTTTATCACATTCAAACACATCCTCCAGACCACATATCTTGCCCAACTCTCCTGGCCCACCATCCACATCCGCATCAAACTCTGACTTCTTCTCGTAACTTTTCGTCTCATCGCTGTCGGCTCCCCATCGTTCATCAGCCTTCTTTCTTAGACGACACTCGCCCCACCTCGCTATCGCTGCGTTCACGCCATACCCTCTTACTCCACGTTCCCAATTACTCCAACAACTACGGTCTCCGATCCTTCCTCGTCGCCGCCTCACTTGCCTGGAATCAACTCCTTCTCGACGTCCGCCGCGCTCCCTCCTTTATCTCATTCAAACACCTCCTCCGGTTACACCTTCTCGACACATGATTTACATTTTTGTTTTGTTGTGGTCATGTAAACGTGCGCTGGCACGCATTTGCCACGTTAAAATAAATCTTTTTTGTCTCTGCAACTGATTGAATTGATTGTAGTCAGTCTTTATTGATCAGATTTTTTCTTTATTAATCAGATTGAACACACAGACCGCTCCGTTCTATCTTCATATGATCCATAACATTCAATATCTGATCTGGCATTAGGGTTCCTTGTAGTAGGAGAGTTAATTATTATTTTTTTAATCATTTTTTGAAGACAACAATTTATTGAGTAAAAACGAAGAATTAAAAATCCAAATCAAATTACTTCAAATTACATTTTATACTTCTTGATGCTCGAATACACATGGAATTGACTTTCGCAAGTTTGAAGCCAATTTTGCATCGCAATGTTTGAATACATTCGGAGTATTGTTTAGTCCCGTTCTCGGATTTGATCTGGGCGATGTGTTTGATCAAATTCCCTGTGTTCGTACTGCATCCGTCATTCATACTAAATATAAGAGGATGAAACTTTGCTCCCTCTCTCTATATATAGGCAATTCGATCAATGTATTTTGCTACCTTTCTTTGTTCATGATATTGAAATTTAGCTTTACTCAATTTTGAGAAGTAGCTGGGAGCCAAGTGATTGAACACACAGATGTCCAATAAGGACCGCTCTGTTCTATCTTCATATAATCCATAACATTCAATATCTGATCTGGCATTAGTGTTCCTTGTAGTAGGAGGGTTGTCGAAGAGAAACAAATCGGTAACGCTCCGCAGCTATAGCAGAGCTAGTGCTACTTTGATGCATACCTCTACATCGGCCAATTCGTTTGCTAGCATTTCACGCATGATGCTATGTAGAATCGAGGGCAGACATCTCGTTTGTCAAAACTGATTGTGGACCATGTGAAAGGGCTTCCCTCATATTCAGTTTGGGATAGTATAATTTGTAGTCCAACAATACCGTACAACATTCGCGTCGTAGAATTTAGTTTTAGAGAGTCGAATACCATGTTGAACATTCTTCAACTGAGGCATGCTTAATTAGCATAATCATGCCTCGATCGTCAAAATTAATTTTATTTAATAAGTTGCAATGGGTAATGTTCTTTTGGAGCCGTATTTCCGAAGCTAATATTTGCTGCTTTTCTCTAGTTTCCGACATGGATAGTCTGTCTGACATTGGTTGACACAACAAAAAAGAGTTTTAGTAGTTTTGTCACGACATTATCCTCACAGTAGCGTCCTGCTGTATCAAGAATAGGAACAATACCTGTGAGGATAATGTCGTGCCACAATCAGAAGGAAAAATATTTCTTAATAGAGATAATTCCAATAATAGTTGGAAAGACAATCTCTGTCATCACATTCGATAGGGAATATAAGCCCGATAGGTTGACGTTGTATGTTTTAGAAATATATTGCCATCTGAATTGAAACAAATGTGTTAGTGCAGTGCACGACAAGTGGGATCAACATTAGCAATATCTGTTAAGTTCTTCATGCCATTAGTCCATGTAACAACTTTACCTAAATTAGCTTCGAATAATTGATCTTCAACGTAGTTCCTTATATCTTAATTCGATCTGACATAATATTTTACTTGAGAATTGCGGAATACTAGCCTTGCGTGTTCTGCCATTTGTAGATGGGCAAGTAATTTACATTTCCTTCATTCAGGAAAAATCCAAATTGGGGACCAATTTCATTTATGAGATTACAAACTTTGATAAGAGCAGTTCCAACTAAGTTAAAATCGTCAGCATACCACTTATGAACAACCGTTAACATATGGTAAATTGGTATAAATCAGAGGTAAGGAAGCCGTTGCAAAGAAAATCATGACTAGAGGATCACCTTGAATGAATCCTTCATTTGAGTATCGTTTAGTTATCAATGGTTAGAACTGTTGGAGTGAATTAAACGTTGTGTAGAAATGTAGTCAAGGATGAACATACATTATCTAACTTCATTAGGGTATGTCTCCGATTTATTTGGCTAAATGCGTTTTTGGCATCAAGTTGTAATATACATTGATTATCATTGCTGGAGAATGATTGTCTAATTGAGTATACAGCAAATTCAATACTGCGTCTTTGTTCAGTACAAAGTTGTACGCGATTTATAACTTCTTGTAGATCAACATATATTCTGGAAGCGAGAACGCGCCCTATGTGTCGGCGGTTTACCTCTCCAATGTCTATTGGACGGATTCTAGGATATTTTTATAATGGTATTACAAGGCTAACATCGAACTCTTCCAGTGCCTTCGTGATCAATGCAATTGTTGGGATGATTATTGCAAACTTGGCTAAGTCCAAAGCCAATTTATCTGAGCACATTCCAAATCCCTACAGTATTGATCTCCATAAGGTAAAATTAGCTCCGGACGAACCAGCTGAACCACGAGTGCTTCTCTCGCTTTCGTATTTCTGCTACCGAAATGTCTTGAAATATGATGGGATGGTGTAATTGAACTTGCATTAATTTGTCTTTTAGAATAGAGCAGTCGTGTGCTTTAGCTGCTGATGGATGTAGCTGAATAAGCTTCTGCTTTACAGTTCCATTTCCGACATGGTCTTCCAGATGAAGAGTTCTTATGTGTAATTTACGTTTTTAAGTAGTTTTGAGGCAGATCGAGTTTGACTATTGCAAAAGAGCTGGGAAAACTTTATAACGCAATTAATAGTTGAATTTGATGCAGATTAAAAACAAGAACGTTCAAGTTGCATAATGTGGGCGTCGAGGATTCGTTCTTAAATCTGACCTTCATCCCACAATCGCAAACGACGTGTTATGTTTAATTTGATCACTCGTGTACAAAGATTTCTTTTGCACACATATTATTTATATCAAGCACTGCAGTAAGAGAGAGGCTCGCGAGGATATTAATACAGTCGATTCTAGCATTACACCTTGGTAGTGGGTGAAGATTAGAAATCCATTTGATTACTTCATCTATGCAATCAATTCTATTTGTTGAGATAATGAACTTAGCGATGCTGAAGATATTGACGATTGATATGCGTTCGGATCAGTGTTTTAAGAAGTTTGAGTGTTGTTCATTCGAACAGTTGCTTTACTATCCGGGTTTGACGCTGGTGTCCAATCTATTATTTTATTCGGGCAATTTGGTGCTCGACAATTCTCGCAGAGTATTATCCTTTGCACAACGACATCCACGACAAACGGCATACTTGCAGTTACAACTGCAACATTTAGGGATTGATGCTGCTTTATCTCTTGGCTTTGTTCCAAGTGTTCATGTCGGTGTATATATTTATTGTATAGATTTATAAGTTTTTTCGGTCCCTTTTAAGCTGTTAATTTTTTGTTAATTACAATAATTATTATAAGTATATCAATGAAAGTTTCTCAATGATTAAAATAATCACACAACTCTATCTATTTCTAAATTGGAATTAAATGGATAAAATTGAATTAATAGTAGCCTTAAGCATTTTGAAAAATGTTTAATTTTTTAAATTAGTTATAATGACCCAAAAGAGTCGAGTTCTTAAAGTCGGTGAACTTTAAATGGGCATTTCCTTGTCCGTTAACAGACTTTAGAAAAAGTGGGTATGAGCAAATTTATACGCATGTACTACAATCCATGTACTACTCCCCATAGTACATTGTACTAAAATACCATAATAAAATTTAACGTCGTATAATATACTAGGGAATTTTCATGTCCACGATTAAAAGCAAACTGATTAAAAACAAAGGGCAAAAATAAAAATTTGTGAATTACGGAAACTTTGAGTACGAAACTCAAGTATTAAATGTCAAGAATGAGACTTTGTACAACGAAGGCATTATCATCAATACATGATAAATATATTTTTAAAACAAACCGGAATAGTTCTGGTAGCAATTGTGAATCGGGTACATTTTATAACCTTAATTTAGGAATAAATTGTGGTCGACCAAAGGTCTTGATTACATGGAACCAAAATATACATGTATATCTATTTTAAAGAACGGAGGAATACTACCCTATTCTTAAATATTCTTTTATTAATTAATATTTAATTTCTATATATAATATATAGAAAAAGAGAGATCTCACTCTCCTTTAATAAAAGTTAGCCGATATTAAAGAGACCTGCGCTGGCATTTACCAGTGCTTTTGCTAATGATCCTTTTTGGTGAAGCTGTAGTACTGATTTAGTACTCTGTGATGTTACTAGAAAATTTTCTAGTACATCATTCACATTGATTCATTCATTGATTGCCGTCTGCCAGCCCTCCTCTGCATCCAGTAGTGGGATGGATCTGCCACTGATGAGTCATTGTGATGACGAAACAGCATTCGTCATTCTTTCGCGTCTGGCTTACATGTTTTACAAGAAATTCACGCGGAATGGTCTTACTCTCCTTATATATAATAATATTTTATAAATAAAATATTACTTATGTATTAATATAAAATTTAAAAGGAATAATCGCTTCCAGAGCATATATAATTACTCCAGCCTACCGTCAGCATGCTAAAACCACTTATTAATTACAGTATTTGCAAAAGTTGATAATTATCCATTATTGATAAAGAATTATTGTAAGTGGATCGAAAAAGAAAAGTTATTGGAGCTTGATCAAAGTAAGAAAAAAATCAAAGAAAAGTAATTTTCTGAAGATAATAACAGAAGTTAGCGAAATATCTTTATTTGATCCAGCTCCAATAATAGTTTAACGTTTTGCTTAATTTTTTCTCAAAATAATTTGAGAAATTTTTTCAATATATTTTAAATTATTTTTAATAATTTTTAAATTGTTTTCAACACTATAATATTTTTCTGGCAATGTTTTTACTTTTTTAGCATTATTTTTAATTTAATTTTTAAATAATTTTTAATAATTTTTCTTAATTTTTTATAACGTTTTGTTATACGCTTCATATTATACGTTCTTTTACGAATTAAATTATTAAACAGTTTGTTATAAAAAGTTTATGAAAGGTTTTATAATTATAAAATATATATATCGGTTTTAAATATTATACTATTAATATCAAATATTAATAATTACCATGTCGTGAAAATATAGCTCTTCAAAATAGCAGTAGAACGAGCTTTACAACCAGTAAAATATTTTATATTTTTATAGGATATTATAATGATCAACATATTGTAAATTCAATTATCAACTTTTTCAAAAAGAGAATGAATCATTTTATTTACCTGATAATGTTTTTCAATTCGTAAAACTTTGCTCTTTGATATTTACAATTTAATTATTCACCCTGATGACTCTAGACTATATCTTTGATTCTATTATTTTATTTGCTAAGAGTAACTTCTTTTATTTGTTGCTTGGTCGTTTATCACGGGAAAAATGTTGCAAAAAGTTTCGTTGTATTTTTTTTGTTGTATAATCGGCTGACGAAAATTTATTTTGAATATTAATTCTTCTCCATAATACTTTTAAATCAGTTAACTATCAAATATCAGTTATATTTTGTACTTTAAATTTAAAAATGTAAATATCTTAATCCAAACAAAAACTTTTAACATTTTTTAAAAAGATTAATAGGAAATATACTGTGTTAGAATAAAGGTTATATGTTATCCGGAACTGATATGCTGTAAAATTTGTAAATTGTTTTACCAAATTAAAATTTTCAAATTTATAAATATATATCAAATTATAGAATCCGCTAAAAATTAAAGGTAAATAAATTATGGAATTTATCTACTAATAAAGATATACGTATATATTTATGAGTATACATATATTTATATATTTATCCGCTTTGAGGCTTCTCAAAGCCGAAACGGTACGCCGTTTTGCAGTGCAGAATTATGAAATTCTCTGTATAGACGAAAACAGATAGGTGTATTAAATCAGATTAAAAACAGATAGGTCTTGATTAAATCGAACCTCTAATTTATTTATTGGTCCTTTGAGGATAGCAGGCAGCGGTAATATTTCCTTTGTAATTTATTGTATTGATCAATTAATGATCCCGCTGATGTCTATTCCACTAAAAAATTCGCTGCATTTCATTGGCTTTGAAAGCGCAAGCTACGTCATATAATTCGCATATAGTGAATTCTTTCTGCTTTAATCTATATATGGTATGTTTTTCATGTTTACATGGTCAGTTTTTTTTCGGAAGTGTTGTTCAAGTTTTCGGAATCAAGAGCTATATTGGTGTTCAAGTTTTCGGAATCAAGAGCTATATTTGTGTACAAGTTTTCGGAATCAAGAGCTATATTGGTTTTCAAGTTTTCGGAATCAAGACCTATATTAATAGCTGAAAGGTGAGTTTTTTGCTTTTGATATAGTTTAGTTTAGTTTATTAATTTTTTATATTTTATTTTATTTTTTTTTGTTTGTTGTATTTGCTTTTTGTTTTTTGTTTCTATTTATTTATTCATATATATAAGTACATAAGTACAGTTGGAAGGAACTAATTGCCTTAAGCCAGTTGGGAAGAGAAAATCTTCTTCCCAGCTGGAGGAAAATTTAAAAAATATAGAAAAATAATCTTCAGTGCAAAAGAGGCTCTTGCCTATAAAGCAAGACTCTTTTGCAATTAAAGTAACATGTAAAGAAAACCATAATCTAAACAAAAAAATAAGAGAGATGGAGAGATGGAAATAAGAAAAACTGTTCGAGGAGAAATCTTCGAACGGTTTTTCAAAAGAGATAATTTCTACCGAATCTCCTTCAAAAGCTTAGCTTTGAAAGATAAATTCAAAGCGGCTTTAGTTGGAGAAGAGGGTATAGAAATTATCGACATTTCTCCACAAGTGACGGCCATCCTTAGGGATGTGCCGTCATTTGCGGAGAAAGAAGATGTTGAAGAATTATTACATCAATATGATGTAAGGATTCTGAAAACATGCAAATCATACAATCAATCATATAGTTCCTTTCTTTTGAAGGGAGCTATATGTAGTTTGAAAAAATCGAAAGAAGATGGAGGCAGCATCTGCGGACATCGAATATCTGTAAAGATATTCGACGAAGACGATGCTGCCTTTCGGTATCCGCAGTGTTATAGATGTAAGCGCTGGGGGCATTTTTCGAACATGTGTCGAGAAGTGTCACCGCGTTGCGTCCACTGCGGAGAACACGAAACACAAGCATGTGGAAATAAAAATAGGCCGACATGTGCAAACTGTAGGCAACCTCACAAGGCGTACTCACACGTTTGTCCAGAGTTCAAGTCTTACTTGGCCTGGGTAAACGGTGAGAACAAGAAGGCTTGTGAGGAAGCTCAGTCCTACCTTAGGGCAGCCAAAAGTCACTCTCTGGATCAACACGCTGGACAAGCAGCGATGCTGATCGAGAGAGTACTTACTCTTGAAAAAGAAATGGCTGCCTTAAGGCAGGAAAATGCAAAATTAAAAAAGATGCTGTAATCCACGAATCCGATTTGAAGAAATTCAAATCGGAGTTGAACGCAACAACATTACGCAAATACAGATCGTTGAAACAGGAGAAAGACAAGTCATCGATTTCGGTGACTACTTTTAATCGTTTCAACGATTTGTCACAAATACAAGGCCCTCAGAATGAGGACAATAATATAGACTATTGTTCAGTAGTATCGACTGATTCTGAGGGTCTTTCGATTAAAGCGCCAGGGACTGCTATAAAGATGCTGACGTTACCTGAATCACTTCAGGTGGCGTCGAGTCGGAGGGGCAGTTCCTGGCACAAAGCTTCGAATGCAAGAAAAAAACGAAGAATTGAGTATTCTTCGCTTGAAGACATCTGCCTAATGAGTTGGAATATAGGTTCTGTTAAGAACCTGATACAGTATTTCAGTCTCATACCGGCAGATGTGCTTCTCTTGCAGGAAGCAAGATCACCCGATCAATTGAGGATTTTTAGCAGCAAGATCGACGACTGCGACACATTTGTGTCAGCAGAAGGTCTCAGGATGGAACTCTTCCTAGTGTCGGTGGTAAAGAAGCGTTTTTGCGCATCTTTACTATCGCATGGCACTAGCGAAGTAGGTTCATTCCAGCTCCTCCGGTTTTTCATCTCTAGACGCCCAGTTTATGTAGCAAATTGTTACATCAAGCCGGGGGCCTGGAGTTCGAAAAAGGGGAGGAGAGAGATTCGATCAATGCTGTTGAAGATCTTCAATTTGGGTGGTCAATTTTTAATTGGAGATTTCAACGACGACGGTGGGTCTCGGGTGGGCAGCATGATCGCTCCAGCATGGGAGGTCATATGTCCCCCGGAAGGGACATTTATCCGTCGTCGCAATGGTTATTGCTCCACGTTAGATTTTGCTATGCAAAACAAAAATACAAATTTTAAAATTAAATGGCAGCAGAATTTGCTGCCAGATACTTTTAATGATGGGCATAAGCTTGTATATTGGTCGTGGAAGGAGGAACTAGTTTTCAAGATAAGATTCCAACCGACACGGGCCGGTATACAAGCTTTTAATAGATCAATAAGCGAAGTAATGATAAATTTAAATAATAAAAATATTTTTTGTACTATTTTAAAAAATACTTTTAATGAAATAATAAATTTTAGTATTTGCAATAATAATTTTATAATAAATAATAATTTTAATTTTTTCGATTGTTTGAATATTTTAGATGATACGTTTTTGACAAATTTTACAAATAAATTAAAAGAATCAAATTCTCTATTAATTTTAAATAATGAAATTTTTAGTAATGCAAATAAATTTTTAACTACTAAACGACCGCCCAACATCAAGTACACTCCTAAAGCTCTTCATTTGAAACGTATTCTCTGGGGTTTACGAACGGATACGAATCCTTCGTCTCAGAGAATCGCTCAAATGGCTATGCTCAAGAATGATATTCAAGAGTTGGAGCAGAGGGTAGACGCTAAAAAGTTGCTGTCTTACAAGAATTTTTCAAAGGAATGGTGGCAAACCATTAGGCGAACCACCTTCCGTTCTTGGAGGGCAGCGGCTTCTAAGTGGATATCCTCTAAGGGTTTTGGGAATGTACTTCATGAAATGAAAATGAAACACCTAGCCAATGCTGAAGGATGGACCGAGAGGAAAATGATGAAGATCCGTATGGAACTCTTGTTTTCGACCATCGACAATTCGCAAGAGGACATCACTATCAAGGACATTTTGAGTGCGTGGCCAGTCGTGCCAAAGACTTCGTCTAACGGGTTTTCGGCATGTGCTGCTGCGACCAAATTGATCGTCGATAGGGTTCGGACGGATATTGCTGCCAAGATGCTAGGGGTACCTTTAGCATCTTGGTGTGATATTGCGGTCGGAAAAGTGGTGTTCCTTGCGAAGGGAAGATGGGTGTCGAATGCTAAAGACACAAGACCCATAACAATATCTAATAATATTATTATGGTGTATGAGAGAGCTCTTGCTAGGATCCTTTCCCGATTCTACGAAGATCGTGATATGTTGGGAGACCACATTCACGGGTTTCGTAGAGGAAGGGGAACTGTTAAGGCAGTAAGGTCCATGCAGAGTTTTCTCACCAGCGATAGACGACCTGCAATCCTCTATTCGCTGGATGTGTCGGCGGCCTTCGACAACTTGGGGCATGATGCAATAGTTACAACGTTAACCAGTGATGGTATACCGAGTAATTTGTTGCATCGTGTCCTGGGTATATTAAAAGCAAGAACTTTCTACTTGGATGATGACGGGGGTAAGTACTATCATCTCAACAAAGGACTTCCCCAGGGCTCACCTCTGTCTCCTATCATTTATATGATAGTGACGAGGGGAGTTCTGGAGGGTCTTTTGGATAGGAACACCCACGCCATCATTTATGCGGACGACATCTCGATCGCATTTAAGAGAAATACTCTGTCGGATGCAAGGTTTGAAGGGCGAATGAAGTCTGTAATGGACATTGTTGCTCATCGCTTAGCGAAGTTTGGCTTGTCTTTAAACCCAGCGAAGAGCAATTTTGTTCATTACAGATTTCGGCGTCCTGGAAAGCACACTCGTCTCCTCGATTCTCTTCCAGGGAATCGAAAGCGTCGGGTGCGCATTCTGGGATCCGTTTTCGAACCACGTTTGCATCCTAGGTCAGATATGGCCAGGTGTTTCAAATTAGTTAGAAAAGGGCTACGTATGTTTGAAAGAGCGAGACGATTAAATGCCGGTTTGGGTAGATGTGTAATTGTGCTCAATGCGTTTGTATTGAGCGGATTGTACTTCTACTCAAACAATCGCCCTCCAGAACAACGATATCTATTTTTAAAACGATTATTAATTTTAATAAATAAATTTTTCATGAATGAAATTGAAATTAAAAATAAATTAATTAAAAAATATGTTTTATTTTACAATTTGAAAATCAAATGTTTTGAATAATTTTTTGTTTATCTTGTCTGAAATTTGTTTGATTATTTTTCTAAACTTGGATGTATATATTAATTTTATATTGCGCTTGCCTACAAGTGCTTTGTCAGAGAAATTAGAGAAATTAAGAAAAGTATAATTAAATGTATTATATCTTCATTTTTTTGTCATTGTTTAAATGACAAAAAATATTTTGTTACAAAATATTTTTTATTTTATTGGTAATATCAATTTTATCCAAATTTTGTTTTTTATGATTATTTTGAATTTTTATTTTAGAATTGAATTTTAGCATTTTATCATTTTGAATTTTTGTTTAAAATTCTTATCCTCGACATCCAACCAAAGAAATCTCAATCGAAACCTGCGAAAAGAAAGAAAAAAGAATAAAGAAATGAAAATCGATTGGGGCTCCATACTTGGCTGGGGTCGAAAAAGTCAGAAAAAAACGAAAATATATATGAATTTTGTGTTTTTTACTTTAATAAATCATTAATTTTTTTACATGGTATGTACTGGAACTGATGAGGTTTCTTAAAGCCAAAACGGTACGCCGTTTTGGCTTCGGCTAATATTACTGAAAAGAAATCGCTGCATTAAATTCGAAAGCGCAAGCTACGTAACGCGATTAGTGAATTCATTTTGCTTTATATATAATTTGGTAGTATGATGTGTAACATTGTGCTCCGAGAGCCAATTAGCTTCAGCTTTATAATAGTAGACGTTTCCAAAAACCAAAGTTCGATTAATAACAAGGCAGACTTCGTTATTACTCCTAGTCGAGCTGTAGGACCATGGCATCACTCATCAGTAGGATAAACAACCATCAGTCGTTTTGGATGCCTTGTGATATATTTAAAAGGTATCTCCTGTGAGAAAAGCAAGCAGCGACATCAATTAAAATTCCTGCGGAATAAAATTAGTATGATTCAGATAGCACGTTGTTAGTTTAAAGAGGCTATACCCATGCTATAAAGTTAGCAAATTCTCGGAGATGCCTTTTAAATATATCAAAAGGCAGCCGAAACGACTGATGGTAATTCACTCTAATGATGAGTGCTGCCGGTTATCATCAGCTCGTCTGGGAGTAATAACGAAGTCTGCCATGCTGGTAATCGAACTCCAGTTTCTGGCAACATCTACGATTTTCCCTTGCACGAAGGCATAAACATTAGTCAGCACGTATATATCTTAATCAGACAAAGAAATAGAACCGAATTATTCTCGCAATATTCAAAATAGCTACGTATGCCCAGTCATCTTGTGACAACAAACTTTAAAAACGGCAGACGCGTTTCGCGCTAACGGAGCTCATCAATACCGTGATTACAATAATGACCATAAGCGCCTTAGACACTTATGTATCATTAACCATAGGTACTTTAACACACGCTTAAACAGTGTTTAAATCTCGAAAAACAGAACTACCCTTAATCTAAATCATCAGAATTTAGCATGAGCTCTGTACATGGCAGTGCGTATTGCAGTTTAACCATGCATCAGGCATTTCCTTTTAATAAGAATGCTGTTTTACAGGGACCCCTTCAAGTATACAAATATATAAAATATAATTTGTTGTTACACCAGCCCTGAAACACCCAATGGTGTACTCGTAAATAAATCAGTTTTCCTCACAAGGAGGCATAAACACCAGGCAGCATCCTATATATACTTAAAGGTATCCCTGATAACGATGATTATAGTGACACTGAAGTAGATAACAGAGCGTATTGTGTTATATTATTACCCTTTTCAATCTGCTTTCTGTTTTAATCACTCTACTAAACTCGTTTTTCAAAACGTTTTCAGTGATCTACTTCAAGCTGCGATATAACACGTCGTAATCTCATTTGACCTACTTTCTGCTTCGTCGCCAAACGCTATTTTTGTTCACTCAAACTTCCCTTTATCTCTATTCTTCCATCTGGCACGGTATTTCATAAGGCTGTTTTATGTCCTCTTTTTATTCCTTTTTGACAACTTGTATGCTTTAACTCGTGACTAACTTTTATCTGACCCAGTATACCGATGATATTTTCTCTATTCTCACGCGCATCCTCTTTGTATTCCCGATCATACTACTTTTTTTACAAATTGTCTTATGTCTATCGCCCACCATATTTTCTCCCTTCATATAGCTCTTAATCCTGAAACGTTCAAAATCATGTAGACCATCTATTATCACCTCGACAAAACTCCACCTATTTTATCTCTTAATTCTATCATTCTCCTAATCGTTGACAATACGATTTTCTTAGGTTTCCACTTCTACAATTTCCTTTCCCTTAAATCTTTTGTTCATGACATTATTGCCTTAGCTTATTTGCGAACTCTTCCAATTATCCTATTTTACTTCTCCAACGTATCTTAAGCTCTGCTGCTCGTGCCCCTTGCATCTCCACCGCTTCGACCATATCTTCCATAAACTTTATGGCCATATCTTGGCCCACAATTATGTTCTCTGTTCCTTGTATCTGCGATCAAGTAATTCTCACGTTCCTACGCATTCAACCAACTACGGTATCCGATCTTTTATCCTCACTGATCCACTTGCCTGGAATGGTAAGTAGAGCAGTGTCTGTTTTTTCTCGTCGCATCCACTCTTCAAATTTGTTCCTCAAAGTTTGGTCACATTCCACTCATACGCATTTTTTACATGGGCTTGTAAAAGCGCATAGGCGCGCATTTGCGATTATAAATATACAAAAATAATCCATTTGCTAAATTTTTTTACGAATAATGGCGAAAAATATGGAATTCACATTTCATCGAAGCTAAGCGACTGTATCGGGAAATTAAGACAAAATCACAAAAAAATTATCAATGGCACTGAGATTACGACCATCCATTGCAAATGCGCATAGGCGTATTTGCATATCTAAATAAAAATATTTCAGCAGCTCTTCAGCGTCTTCACGAAAATGTCGTTTTCAGATAAAACATGTTATGGTGTTAAAATAGGTGTAAAATAGGGCTTTCGGGTATAAAAGGACTTTTGAGTGTCAAAATTTGTGTAAAATCCGGTGTAAAATAGGACTTTTAGACACGATACAATTGTAAAATTGCGCTAATACACCTTTAACTGAAAGTTCTTATCAATGACATGGACTAATTGCTGAAGGCACTGACGTGTGCTAAGATTCTAAAATGCATGGATGGCATCTGGCTGGAGGAGTGATGGTGTTAAAAGGGAATTCGATATGGACTTTGTTGTACAAATAAATAAACAGCACAATACACGAACGGGTACTCGTTAAATTCCATTTTATTTTCATTTAAGAAACAAAAAAATTGATGTTAGAACTTTAGTAATTGTCCTTTTTCAGGATTATGCATCCTACAAGCAATCATTCGATTTGTTATGAAAAATTATTAAGGAATTTTAGGGAAGCAAACATGCCGTCCATCATTTCCCAAATGAAATTTGTATTAGACAACATTAATTTTTCGCACACTTAGCTCGGTCATGGATCCTTAACTGTTTTTCAACGTATACTTATATTAACAAATGTTAGTAACAGATTTACTGCTCTGTAAACTTATATCTTAATGTTAGCACTTTTGACATTTTTGATTTGCCCAATCCATTTTTCAAAATAGAGTACTTGTTTGTTATGAAATACAAATTTAATTTATACATTGTATAAATTAAAATCATTCAAAATTACAAATGTTTCGGTCGTTTTTTTTAAATTAATTTGATAAAACTACAAAGTTATTGTGGTCCCCAAAAATAAAATCAGATTTGAAAACATTTTTAATGGGCGTCACTCGTAATTGTTAAAGGTTTTAAAGTTTTTAAAATCGAAAATTATGCAAGCTTGAAAAGTCAGAAAAACAAAACACAATTTGTTAACAAGAATTTAAAAATTGTAATTCAATTTGTTATCTTCAAATTGAAACACAATTTGAAGATAACAAGATGTGTTTTTCTGATAATTCAAAAAATTTAAAAGAAGAATAAATTTGTTTTGATTGATCCGACTTCAATATTACAAATTTCAGTTGCAGGTTTAATGGAAATTATTATTAAAAATCACTAAAATTATTTTTAGTAGCCGTACCATAAACCATGTGGTACTGGATATGTACAAGTTATTATAAATTGCGACATTCACTTACAATCACGAGAAGGACTGGCAACAATCACCACATTCAATATACAAAATTAGGCTATACTTCAAAAATCTTTATTGACGAAATGAAAAATTAACATAAAAACAGTTTTCGAGGACGGATTAAAAATTCCTCTGATAATTAGGCGTATGTAAACGCATTTCTTTGACTCGCCGAATTGTCCGAATATAGACCAACGACATTAGCTGTGGATTGCATAGGACGAACAGCAGCAGGATTAAAGGGCATTTGCTGCTGTTGCTGAGGGCCGTTACGCTCATTTAGTAGATTTCTGATTCGAGCACCTTGTCTTATTGGCGGATCACGAACTCTACGTTGGTCCTTCTTTCTAACTCTGACGAATTTACTGTGGATTGCACATGAAACGCAGTAGTACAATTTATAGTAAAGTTTAGGCAATGCATATCCGACATATATACTCGCAGAATTAAGATCTCGCAGTGCCGCAGACTCTACGATATTTCGAATAATGTACTTTTTGATTGCTTTATCTTTGGGCACAAGCCGACGACAATTTGTACAATTCACCGGGCGAACATGTCCACGACCATGTTTGTTGCGTCCATTATTACGCCGTTTCTTTGTCATTTGGTGCTCTGAAAATTAAAGACAAAAATGATAACAGTATTTTCATATTTTAAGTTTATGATCTCCAACGTAATTTATACAAAAATGCGGATCGTCCATTTAAGGTTTATGTGGCGATTAGACGGAGTGATTTTTATAGTTACGATACTTAAAATTTAAGAAATTGTAAAATTAATTCTGATCATATATCTATGCACATTTGATATCAATAAGAGTGGAATTAAAAATCCAATTTACGGCTAGATAAATCACACGATTCTAATAATAAAAATCAACAATTTAGTAATGAATTAATCTTCGGTTATACAATAATTTAGTTACAGATTATTAAGAAAAATTTACAGTGAGCCAAATAGAGATTGTCGCAGTCCTCACTACTTGGGACGCTCCATGTTTTGTAAGCGGAATTCGCAAAACGGATAACTCAAGATTGATTGAATTTTCATTGAACGGGGAACTGAGTTAATCATCATAATAGAACAGATAATTTAAACAGCCTTTACAGAATTATGTATCTATCTATCGTCATGTTCCACATTTTTCAAAACTGCAAAATCCACTTTCACTACAAAATAATGGAATTATTAACGCTAAAAAGAAGTAGATATTTCAAATGAACGAGTACAATTTTCTGTAAAAAATTGTATTTTTCACAGAAAATCGTGAATACCAGTTCCGTCAAATAGCGCAATTATTACGATGAGAGTTAAAAATGGCAACATCAACACCAATTTACAAAAACAGTTCACTTTTATACAACAGCAAGCCTGAAAGATTAATTTTTAATATTTTATAATCAATATTAATATTAATTTTAATTTTAATACTTTTAATATTTACAGGGCAATAAGATGATGCCACAGAATTTTAAATTTTAAAATTTAAGATTATAAGAATTATATTATGATATTATATAATATTATATAATATAAGAATTATAATTATTATATGAGAATTTAAAATATAAGAATTTCAAATATCTAGGCTTCAAATGATTTGCACAAACATTTTAAAATCTTTAATGCAAAATACAAATCATACAAAATAAAATTGTTTTTTTACTCAAAAGCCTGCAAAACTGAAAACGGACAGTCGAACTTATAGCTTATCTAAATAGTCACTCAAGTCTGGCATTCCAACTTTAAGGCCTTTTCTGGCACGAATCTTATCAATGATTTCTCTGATTTTGGATTTTTCATCGAACGGATCACCTGGAACTAATTGCCAGTGGTCGAATACACACTGTGGGAAAGCTTGTCCACCAGTTGCAGAGCGCAGTTCAGCAGAAAAATCTAAAAACAAAAACATTTATATCAATTGATTAGGGGTTATCGCTCTTACTGAAAGATTCGCTGACGGGCAAATACGCTTTAACGTGGAACATTGGCGTACCAAGAACAGCTGCCTCCTCAATAACTTGACCTCTGCGTTTAGAAAGTACTCCGTAAATTCCACCGACAGCGTTCTCTGGGCACTAAACAGCGTACGTTAGTAGCAACAATAAAAATCAATAAAAATTACTAATTGCATCAAACTATCAAAAAATATAAATTTACATATTAATATTGCAGACTAATTGTATTTTAGTATACACATCCATAAAATAATGGCAAATATGTAACTTAGCTATTATACATGAATGAAAAAGTTTAACACTTAGTAACGATTTAAACTTATCGTTATATAAACAATAATATTTCGTTCAATCAAATAAATTTACTTTAAAAGACTAGGCCTATTCATTTAAACAAATGGCGAAAGAATTTAAAACATTTAAAACATCATACATTTTTATCAGATGCAGACCGATCATGGCGAATGGCGAAACATTGAGTACTACAAACAAATGGTGCTCGTTGTATATTGTATATATAATTATATATTATATATAATATATTTCTTAACTCTTCAATTGTTGATATTTTAATTATTTAATTATTGAATATTATACAATCATGTAAATTTTAGTTACGACATCACACATTTTTACCAGATGCGGACCGATTATATATCACACAGTTGTATTAAAACAAATTCTTTTTAATCCACTTTTGATTCTAAAAGGATTTAAAATAACTATCCTTATGCAAAACACGAATTTGACATGAAATCGAATAAACAGGAATTCGATTTACAAATTATACAAAGGTCATAATGTTTAATGATAAAATACTTATAGTTTAAACGGTCTTACTTGAATTTCGACTAAGTACACAGGTTCGAACAATCTCGGATTTGCAGTCAACATAGATGCGTAAAGAACGCGTCTGGCAGTTGGAATAATTTGACCACCACCACGATGGATAGCGTCTGCGTGTAATGTAACGTCCAAAATATCAAATCGAACACCCCTTAAGTTTTCGTCACAAAGTGGACCCTCCTTAGTAGCCCACTGAAATCCGGCAACAACACTGTCTTTAATTTCATTAAGATACTGTACGCCTTTTGTGCAGTCTACCAGTATATTTGGACCAGTAGTTTCAGGTCCAAAGCACCAAATCTTTCTAGCTTCTGTAACGTCATATTCGTATTTTTCGGCAAGGTATCTAGCCCTTATTTTTATATCTTGTCGATCGTTAACTTCACCGCTTTCAATATCTTCAGGAAGACCTTCGGGCAAATTAGTGGCTTTCATAAACAATCTGTTGTGCTTATTAGGCGATTTCGAAAGACAAACTTGATCTGACGTATCTTCAACTGTTTCACGATAAGATACAACCGGTTCGGATACTTTCAAGGGGATGCAGGCGTGATCCTCTTCCAAGTCTTTCAGGCAAATTTCCAAATGCAGCTCACCGGCTCCGGCGATAATATGTTCACCGGATTCTTCGATAATACACTAAAAAAAGATTTATACTAATAGTGAGAATCCGATTACATTAAATTAAAATTTTAACGAATTTTAAATAACGAATATATCAAGCGACTAATAGATCATAAGAAAAGCGATTTTAATGTTGACTTAGACAGAATATGCATAGTTTAAAGTAACACAAAGTTTTAATTAAACTACATACCTGAACCATCGGATCGGATTTCGCTAATCGTTTTAGTCCTTCCACAAGTTTCGGGAGATCTTGTGCATTTTTTGGTTCCACAGCAACACGAACAACTGGACTAACACTAAACTTCATGACCTAAATAGACAAGTTAATTACAACTGTTCTCAAATAAAAACACAACCTTCATATTGTGGGCATGCTCAAACGTTGAGATTGTACCCGTTTTAACAAGAAATTGGTCTACGCCAACTAAACCACAAATGTTTCCACATGGTACATCCTCAATAGCTTCAGTATACCGTCCCATCATCAAAATAGTTCTATTTATAAATAACACAGTATGTAAGCAATTTGTCAATCATGAACATCATTTTAAATTTATAGACTGTAGATTATACCTTTGAATTGACTTTATACAGAGATCCTCTTTCTTTCCTGGTTTGTAATTTGGTCCCATTATACGACATCTGAGACCAGTTGATATAGAACCAGAAAAGACACGACCAAATGCATAGAAACGACCCTTGTCGCTGGTGGGAACCATCTTTGATATATACATCATTAATGGTGCTTTAGGGTCGCAGTTCTTAATTCCTAGATAGAATACAAATTTAAGATTTAAAAAACTATACATTATATGGAACCTAAATAAGCTTGATCATCGTGTGGTCCTTCATAGAGCATTTCCGCTCTATATCGTTGTGCGACAATTGGCGATGGCAAATGCATCGCAATCATTGTCATAAGAGTGTCGCCTGCCGGTAACCAATACCTCATTACACTCTTCATTAGAACCTTTCCACCGACATCCAATTTTTCTTTTTCCTCTGGTGGAATTTTTACATTTAATTTATTTAGCAAATCAACATATTCGTCCTTTTTGCAATCCATGATTGCCCTGAATAACTAAAATTAAAAGCCGACAATAGCAAAAGTCAGGCTAGTAATAACTTTTATTACCTTGAATATGGGCCCTAATACGAATTGATTAAAACCTCTTACATCATCTGGTCCTTGTGTTTTTGACCATTTTTTGGTTTTAAGATTGAAATAGTTATCGCCCCAAAACTTCCGCATGAGTTTGTCGACTTCAACTTGAAATTTCGCAGCATACATTTCTGCGAATTCTTTAAGCGAAAATGCCCATCCGTGTAAGCCAGCGCCAAACCCTACGGTACCGTGCTCGGGATATACTTGAACTTCTCCCATCGGTCCAGAATCATCGCAGTACGTTGCAATAATAACGTTAACGCTTTCAACAATCCTCTGAAATGTTTGATAAAGTTCCTCTTCTCCTAACTGCAGCTCTAGCAATGCTCGATCCATTTTATTCAAGAATAAAATAGGCTTGATTCGTTCAGCAATTGCTTGACGCAAAACAGTTTCTGTCTGTACGCATACGCCTAAATAGTCAATTCTGCTTTTAAAATTATATGAGAACAAGCACTGAAAACTGCAAAACCGAGCATTATCATTTAATGTTGATATAGTTCATATTATATAATAGTATATCAATATACGTATTATCAGCTTAAGACGCTATGAACCAGTCTTTTATTTAAAATATTCAATGAGCTGGCAACTTAAAAAAGATAGTTTGATATATAAAAAATTTCAATTAAAAAAATACTCATATTAAACAAAAACTTGTAAAATTTGAGTTTTTTTGTTGTAATATTATATCAATCAATCAAATTTAATACAAAACAATCGGAATATAAGCGTAAGTAACTAAATACAAAATAAAAATAAAATTTATAAATTTAAAAATTTAGAAAAATTATAATAAAAAAAAACTATAAAAATTAAAAAAAATGATAAATTAAAAAAAATCGTAGCTAATTTCGGTTCACAACATATTCAACATATTCACACTTTCGACAAAATATTTTATAATCAATTTCGCTAGAGATTACATTCGAGTGAAAATTTAACAAATCGAGAAGTCAATGAGTTCTCACGATTTTCTTCAATTTTTACAATAAAAAATTACAGTATGCTTACACAATGACAGAATTTAAAGCAAAACATTTAATTAAAGAATTATTAAATAATTTCATTCATCAAAAAATTTTCACAAATTACATTTTTAATTTTTTAATAAATTATTATTTACAACTTAAAATAATTAAACAAACAGAAGGGCAAACTATTTGCATTGTATAGTTTGATTTATGCAAAAATACAAAACATTACCAAATTCTAAGTCAATAACGACTTTAATTCCAGGATATCGAAATTTCCCAAGACAATCAAAACATTCAAAAACCCATCTTTAATTGTAATTTATTAATCTTTAATTATTTGAATAATTAAATATTAATTATTAATCAGCAATTCAAAATCTCAAGTTTTGAAAAATTAACTGAAGAGTTAGATTATCAATTTAATATTTTAAATATTTAATATTCTGTCATATTTTATTTGAACGCTAGAAATTGATTATTTTTAAAAAATTAAATATTAAAAAATAAGTTACTACTGTGACGAAATATTTTTTGGAACTATTTAATATCGCAAATATAATGAACTTTTATTTAATATTTGAAATATTTTTAGTTATTTTAAGTTATTTTAATTTTAGTTATTTTATTACTGGCCGACATAATGTTTACCACATTCTCAGCAGGTCTCAATATACACCGCTTTCTCAGTTTGACAGTAATAATTGCCTTTTATATTATTTATTATTACACAATAAACTATTTAATTTGCAAAATTTCTTATTAAAAATTTATTGGTAAATTTTAAAGTCAAAAATTTAAAGTCAGACAATACTTTGGCCTAAATTCCAAAGACAGTGATAATTTTCAGTCTATCTTTTGATGCTGAATTAATTAAAAGCAATCAAATAATAATATCAAATAATATAAATTAATTTTTATATTAAAATAACAGCTATTGATATATTAAGATTTATAAATTAGATATTTTTGTGATAGTACGCTAACGCATAATTTCATTAAACGGCTTACCTGAAACACAATCAACCACAACGAGGGCTCCGTCAGTTACACGTAAGGCAGCGGTTACTTCGCTGGAAAAGTCAACGTGACCAGGTGAATCGATTAGATTGATTAAAACGTGGTTGATTCCTTCATCTTTTTCCTGTTTTATCCGTTTAAGATCCCGCTCCGGTATTTCGTAGTACAGCGAAATAGCAGTTGACTTTATTGTAATGCATCTTTCTTGTTCGTCCTTACGCGTGTCCGTAAACCGCACTTCTCCGGCTTTTGAAGCAGCAATTATTCCCCCTTTACTCAGTAACGAATCAGTCAGAGTAGATTTCCCATGGTCAACATGAGCAATAACAGACATATTACGAATATGTCTGCGGTGATCCATAAGTTTACGAATTTCATCTATTGTGAAATTGACCTAAACGTACATTTTAAGATAAACAATTAAATGAGAGAATACAAGAGATAAATAAGTTAAAATACAGAAAGGTATAAGTTAAGACGTAAAAATTTAAAAGGTTAAAAGAAATTTAGTTTAAAAAAAGCAAAAATATAAGCATTATTTTAATTTTATTTTTTTTTAATTTTTATACATCGAGAAAAATACATTAATGAATATATTGTTATCTCTAGCTTTCGGCTATGCAATAGCCCTCTTCCAGAGTTGGTACTTCTCTCATCGTAGCGACCGGTTCATTAGTACTATATACACATGCATTTCTGTTTCAATTTATGATGTTAATTTGTGATGTGTTTAGGATGTAAATTTCAGAGAATTTACAAAACATTAATCACATAAAAATATATGATTTTAATTACTTCCCATAGTTATTTAGATCATTACTCTTTACTGAGTTTAATTAATATTTAAGTGAGCAATTAACCGTCAAAAAATTAAATTTTAACTAGAATACAACTAAATAATTTATTATTTCAAATAAAACATTATACAACTTAGAATTACAAACTTAGAATTTTCATCAGACAATTTTCATCTAATAGATTATTCGTTCAGAAATATTTCAGCGAATTCTCCCAGAGCATTGTGTTGTATATTCAATATAATATAGCGTACCAATATGTCAGGTTAAAATCTGGCATGCCGCGAGTCGAGGTTATTATATATAACCAGGTGATTATCGGATAGTTTAGAATAACAATATATTGTTGATATAACAAACCGGTAAGCAAGAATGAAAGCTAGCCGACGTTTCGCCCCTTAAGAAGGCTTTTTCAATTATTTTTAAATGCGCTTTTCCACATACTGGATGTTGAACAGAATAAATATATATATATCGAAAGAAATTATAATGAAATTACAATTAAACCATAATGAATTATTGTTTTTATAATAAATATAAATACAACGAAATAATTTATTATTTTAAATAAAACATTATATATATTCATAACTTAGAATTACAAACTTCGAATATTACAAACTATTTGATAGGGCTAATAGACATTATATGTTTATTTCGATCAATTGGGGACTATATTTTCTTAAAATAATGCATTATTTTTTAATGCATATATTATTCTCAAAATAATATATATTATTTTCTCAAAAATGAAAAAATCATGTTTGTTATTCAAACGTTGGATAATATAGTGGTTGGTGATGTACATACTAAAATATAAAAATTTAAATTAGCTTTATTTAAAAATATATTTAAATTTTAATAATTAAAATTTAATATTTTTTAATTTTATCTGAATACATTAACAATTAATTTTGAATAATTTGATTTGTTTTGATTTTGTCTGGATAAAAAGTACAACTTAGGAAAATAGTATTGTGCAATATTTAACACAACATTTTATTCTAGGATGAAATTAATATGCATGGTGAGCAGTAAACAAGGAGTCGGGTAGATTAATAATTTTATATCAACGTATATGCATTCTAGCTAGATTATATCGCAATGCTAAATTAAATTTATCTTATATTTACTAATTGACTTCAAGTTAATTGTCGACTGTGATTGTCAATTAATTAAAAATATTACTTGTATATCACAAAATACCATTATTCTATAGTAATAAAGATTTATCGAATTAAATTAATAAATTCCTATTCCGGGTTAACCTATTCAGGGTTAAGCTTCCCGATGAAGTTGTCAATAGTCATGCGGGTTTACTTTTTCATGTAAAATGTAATTGTACTGCATTCTTTTTATTGAAATACTGTCTTATTAGTATTTAACATTATTAATTATTGTAAATTATTGTTAACCATTATTAATTATTAATATTTAAATAGGTATATAATTAAAATATTCAGAACTGAACTTGTTCTGTGTTTACAGAACAAATATATACGGTAATTAGATGTGATCACTTTACCGCACAAAATGGTAAATTTCAGTTATCTTATCATGAATCTTCAAATTATTTACGAATCTTTATATTATATGAGTTTGGTTTTTTATTTCATGTATATAGCGACACTGCGCAAGAACGTAATGGTCGAATGCCAGAGAATACGATGTGCAAGGAATTGTAACAAACACTTTTGAATTTTATGTATCTTGACAGAACTTAGGATTTAATTAATTTCATTTAAACGATGAAAATTATCTGTTTGTAGTTTAAAATAGGAATTGTTGTCTGATTTCATTTGAACAGAATGGCTAGATTTGAATATTCGGAACTGAACAGATAAAAACTTATTTAAAAATTTATAAGAATAAATTGCCAATCAATTGGGGACTGTTGAGAAAGATTATTTTATCTTCGAATTTTTTAAATGCGCTTTTCCACATACTGGATGTTGAACAGAATAAATATATATATCGAAAGAAATTATAATGAAATTACAATTAAACCATAATGAATTATTGTTTTTATAATAAATATTGTGAATTTTAAATCATTTTAATTATTAAAATTTAAATTAAATTTTAAATGATACTAATGGAACCTTCATATTTTATTATGTCCTTCACCACTCTATTATCCACCGTTTGTTTTAACACATCAATATAATAATTTATAATTCATCAAAAAATAATTTTTTAATAAAAAATCATTTTAAATAAAATGATTTAAAAATTATTTAAAATTTTTATTTTTAATAAAAATCATTTTTACTGGATATCGAACACAAATTTCAAGATTGCTATTTGTATAGGTGGCACCTATACAAATATGCTAAATTTCCTGAAAGCCGATGCTTTTCAGTTCTAATTTCAGATTTCGACCTTGCAGTCTATGCGCAAGGTCGAAATAATAAAAATTATGAAAAAATAATTGGTTAAAAAATAAAAAATCTATGAAAAAATATTTCGAAAAACAATTCGTGACAAATAGCAGTCGTAAAGATGGTAGCACAAAACAAATTATGTTAAAATCTCTACCCTCCAGAAATTTTAACTCGTAAACGTGAATGACTAACTCGTAAGTGCAAAAGCGTCCTAATTCAAAAATTAACTTAATGCGAATAAATTCCAAATTTTTATCTTGTCCGTGGGTCCATTCTAATGTTTACGATAGATCCCTGCCACAATTGTATCCGAGTTGGGGCATTACGCAGTCTTAGCGGAGCCACACATTGCCCAAATGGGTATTAGTATTACAGCACTTGTCATATCCAGAATTAGATAACATGAAGGTCGTGGAAATCCGTCACTATCATTCGGATTCGCATATTACTTACTTCAATTTCAAAAATAAACAATTACTAACCATTATGTCAGCAGTAGTTCAAGTGATTGTCCGACGTCTAGATATCCGCAGCGCTAACAAGACAAGCTTTCCCTCCTATATGTCTGTTTCCTAGAAATCTAGTAGCGCAATCTATAACAAAAAAAAGCAATTACATAAGAGTTGAACACGTTTCTCTATTTAAAGAAAATTCATTGTGATGGCTATATCAACACACTCTCATGTATGTATCTAATTCTAAATGCTCTAATTCGTGCAATCAAATGTGCTAGTCTCTTTCTAACTCAAACTTAACAAATGATAAACTCTCTCTCACTGCATAAAGTGTCACATCTTACGAGTCTTCTCTCTTATGTGTAATTTGAGAATATGCCGATACGGAAGAATTTATGAACAAATAAATGACACAGAGAGTAACTGCGAAGAACAACGTACGCTTAACCAAAAGGATATTATTGAACATGACCGCTACATGTCTGCAAGACAGCAAAGGTCCTGTGATTAATTATACACGTTGCACGAAGACTGGATATCATCAAGTTGAACATTTTATAATAATAATAATTTTATCCTCATTACAAAACTTATTTAATAATAAGAGAGGTGCAGAAGCACACAATGCTTCGATATCAATGTTATAAGCCACAAAAATTGCCTTACATGAGGCATTGAGGGCTTGGACACAGATGAGAGACATTTTAATTCGTGCGCCGAATTTTGTCAGACAGTTGTTCTAGCAGTTTTTTAGAAAAATTCAAGAATAATCGATTATTTCAGATAGTGCTTTAATGGCTTATCTTAGCCATTATACTTCGAATGTAGTAGACTTTTCTAAAGAGTGACGACTCAAAACAGTCAATAAAACAATATTAAGATAGCATCCCATAAAATTTAAAAGTGATCAATAAAATAGTTCATGAACAGCGTGAACGCAAAAGTTTGATTCAGAATAATTCGTAGATATAAAATAGAAAAAACATCTACGTTATAAAATATAAATACACATTCTGATTATTACGATCATTGTCCGATATTCTCAAACAAATATACCGAACATTTTATTGTTTTACTGACTAACACGTAATATGCCTCGTTAAAACAAACAAAAAATCATAGTGAACATTAAAATTTTAAATTTTAATTTAAGAAAAGTGAATAATTAAAATATAATTGGCGATTATTCAAATAGTCAGTAGTAAAATCTGGAATTTAGATAGGAATTACCAACCAAACGTGTAAAGCATGTGAAATAAGATTTAATAAAATAAGCTACATCAATAATATTTCAAATAATATCTCTGCCTTAATATATATTAAAATAGTATAGTATAGCTCTTAAAATAATTATTATATTAGTTTTTAGTTCAATCCGATTCAAGATTGAACTAAAATAGCTCAATTTCAAATATTCATATTTCAAAAATCGGTGATTTTCCGAGAAACTTTATTTTCTTATTTGGATTTTAGTAAAATATCTTATCCGAGTTGAATAGATAGAATTAATCGATAGAATTTTTAGACTTCATATGCATTTTGTTGTCAATTAACGCTTACCTAAAAATTAAAACATAATTTACTTGAATCAGTAAAATTTCAATTTCGGTATAAAATTTCAATTCACGTGAAATAGAGGTGTAAGCCGTTACGAGAAAGCAGACTGTCAAAATTATAATATTCAATAAATATGCAATAATCATGTTTCTGCAAGACTGAATCAGGCTACATGCGTAAATTTTAAGCATACAGAAGAGTTCTTAAAGTCGGTGAGCGTTAAGTGGGCATTAACCCGTCCGTTGACAGACTTTGAAAAATAAGTGGGTATGATCAAATTTGTAAGCATGTACTACAATCCATGTACTACTCACCAGAGTACATTGTACTAAAATACCATAAAAAAATTAAACGTCGTATAATAACGACTGGAAAGTGATAACTTACGTGGATGCGGTTTGGAAGAAATATGAAAGTGTTTTTTGGAAATTTTTATGTACACGATTAAAAGCAAACTGATTAAAAACAAACGGCAAAAATAAAAATTAGTGAATTCGGAAAATTAAATGTATTAAATGTCAAGAATGAGACTTTGTACAACGAAGGCATTATCATCAATACAGAATAAATATATTTTTAAAACAAACCGGAATAGTCCTGGTAGCAATTGTGAATCGGGTACATTTCATAACCTTAATTTAGGAATAAATTGTGGTCGACAAAAGGTCTTGATTACATAGAACCAAAATATACATGTATATCTATTTTAAAGAACGGAGGAATACTACCCTATTCTTAAATATTCTTTTATTAATTAATATTTAATTTCTATATATTATAATATTTTATAAATATATTTTTAAAACAAACCGGTACATGGTTTGTTTTTGAATTCCAGTACAATATCACATTATATGACAAAAAATATGACAAAGAAGACCAACAAGCAAGCGAAACACAACAATACAACAAAGTCGGTTGGGTACGCAGATAATGAAGTGGCATGTGACTCTCACGGCTGCACGATATGGACCAAAGTAAGCTTCCCCTCAGACAGTTCTCAAACAATGACGAGTCGCAATTTCTATTGTGGTTTCTGTGCAGCTCTTGCAATTGCAAATTTAAATAAGACTATTAACGATCTACGCTCACTAACCGAAGACACTGATAAACCATTACGATCAGATATCCCTTATACATGTGAAGTATTCGAGCAAGATACAATACCTTCACTAGACAATGAAATCGCCCCGATCAACATAACGGCAACATCTGATACTTCAATATTCCGGAAATCTACCCCTACTCGAGTTTGGACACGAGGACATGCAAGATCGCGAATCGTAAAGGCAACAACCCTTGAAACTTCCTTATTTAACCTTAAATCCGATTTCCTGGATTCGTCAAATCTAGAGAATTCCATCATTTCTCACAAGGATACACAGAAACAAACATTCCATATCACTCAGAAAACACATCCAAGGCCGGAAACAAACACAGAAGCACCACATCACACAGCACTCCCAACTTTTTATTGTCCTCAAACAACCCATAGTCTATATAAAATGGATGGAACACTCAAACAAATGATAAATCATACCAATTCCACTGTAAACAACACTGATAACCCCAATATACCTATTCTATCTGAGCCTAAACGACATAAACGCCGAACATTCGATCGGGATAAATGTTTCATTATTGTAAATTTAAATGAATCACCGAGTCCAAACAGTCTCATCCGGATTAAACATGATGTTGATTCAGTAAAGCAAGTTCTTTCAACTGTTCTCCCAACAGAAATATCAGTCGAACAAAATAGACAGGTAATACACCTCTTTCGCATTGGGAAGAAACAAGATGGTACCAAACCAAGGCTTTTGAAAGTTGTTGTTGATAGCCCCGAGACTAGTAAGCAAATCATCAAGAATTCCTTTAAGTTAAGGGGCTCCAGTATCAGACTTCTACCTGACCTCAGCACTGAAGATAGAAACAGATTGAAATCTGCAAGGAAAGAGCTTCAACAAAGAATTCAAAACGGTGAAAAAAATCTAATTGTGAAAAATTTTCAAGTTGTGCGGCGAAGGGTAAATACGCGATTCAGCCTCGGAATCCGTCTAACCGTTCCATCGACACTCTCCGCCGCACAGATTCGTGCATCCACCACGTAAACATCAATCCAATTTCAACACCAACAGCGACACCACACCACTGCCGTTACTCTCAAAATAATATTTCCATCATGTACTCTAACTGTTTAAGCATGTACAACAAATTTGACGAAATATTGTGTCTCGTTAATTCAATGAACACAAACATCATAGCATTGAGCGAAACCTGGCTTAACAACGATATATCTGATAATGAAATCTCAATCCCAGGCTACTTTGTTATACGATCGGATCGAACCGCCTCAAAAGGAGGTGGAGTTATATTATACGTCAAGCAACCGTTAACCATCATCGAGCACAGCATTGTATCAGATGATTCATACAACGAATATCTGTGGGCAACAGTATCTTCTCTTGATAGACAGAAACTAAAAATCGGTTTATTTTACCGATCTCCGCGCTCCGCAACTGAAAAGATTGGCATCTCTTTACGACATCACCTAACAAGCTGATCACCGATCACTATCCTAGGAGACTTCAATATGCCTCATGTCAATTGGGACCTATATACTTCGACACATGGTTGTGATGTTGAATCATCCAATCTCCTTGATACGTTCAACGATCTCAATCTAACCCAGCATATTCACGAACCCACTAGAAGGAGGAAGCAATCATCTGCCATTTTAGACATCTGCTTATCACGAGGGGAACCCACAATTGATGAAATCTCTCTCAGCCCCCTATTGGCCACAGTGATCATTGTGTCATTAGGCTGGCGCTTTCTGTCAGTCTCTTTAAAACAGCCCCCTCGGCAAAACCCGAATTGAATCCCTTCAAAGCGAATTTCGCAAGTATGACGCAAGCTATTCGAAACATTCAATGGCCTAATCCATATGAAATTGGCATAGATCAGTGCTGGGAAAATTTCAAATCTACTTTGATCAATGCTCTAAATTACTTCTCCCCTTTAAAACGTCAGCGCACATCCCACAAAACTCCCATTTGGTTTGACTCGCAGATTAAACAAATGATTAAGACAAGAGACAAAATTTACAAAAAATTCAAAGAACAGAATTGTTCTTGGACCGATTACAAGGAATTACGAAATCAAGTTACGGCACTCAAACGTCAGAAACGCAGGTGCTTCGTTTCCAATCTTTGTCGATCATCAAAAAGATATCCCAGTAAATTGTTCAAACATATCAGCTCATTAAAATCAACTACGTCTGAGATTAACTCTATATTTATGGAAACCGGTGAGCTCACATCTGATGACAAAGCAATTGCCAATATTTTCCTAGATCAATTCACGCTAGAGAGTCCTACCTGTCAGTATTGCCCCAGATTCTCCACTGCTCAATATCCGTGTTACGAATTTACTCCATTTGATAAATTTGAGGTTCTTAACGAACTTCTAAAGCTACCACGATCAATTGCGGCAGGACCAGACAATATTCCTCCAATTCTTCTTCGGGAACTTGCACCAGTAATATATGAACCTTTACACACCATATTCGATTTCTCCTTGTCAACAGGCTGTATACCATCAGATTGGAAATGTTCTATAATCCGACCTCTCTACAAAAAAGGCGACCGTAATCTAGCAAGCAACTATCGGCCCATAAGCCTTACCTGCGTTGCTTGTAAAGTGCTAGAGAAACTGCTTTTTAAACGAATCATCGGGCACCTAGAAGATAACCAAGTACTCTGCGACAACCAGCATGGTTTCCGCTCAGGAAGATCTACTGTCACAAACCTCATACGTGCGAGGAGTGATTGGACCAGATATGCCGAGGCTGGAGTTAGTGTTGATGTTTTGTTTTTTGACCTCAGCAAAGCATTTGATCGGATATACTATGATGTCCTCCTTATTACGCTGGAACAGTACGGCATCAGAGGAACCCTCCTTAATTGGATTAACTCCTTCCTTAGAAATCGGAAGATTACTGTATTGGCTAATAAACAAATGTCAAAAACAAGAAATCCTGGACGCGGTGTTCCTCAGGGATCGGTACTCGGTCCATTGATCTTCATTATTTACATCAACGAGCTTACTACAGTTATTTCGAGTCCATGTGGTTTATATGCCGACGACTTGAAAATTTAGCGACCAATAATCGATAGCCGAGATCCAATGATACTCCAGAGAGACATTGATAATATTAAGGTATGGTGTAATCAACGGGGACTGGTATTAAACCCCGATAAGTCAAAACATATGCGCATCGGACATCTACACATCAATTCATCATATACCATTGACGGAAGAGAAATTGAAACAGTTCTCCAATTTCAAGACCTTGAAGTGATCGTAAATAGAAGCTTATCGACCATCCCACATACCAGTCACACAGTTGCTAAATGCCGTCGAATTTTAGGACTTATTAGAAGGACCATTGGCCAGCTTGACGCATCCAGTTTTAAGTTAATTTACAATGCTTATGTCTTATCTTTAATGAGATACGCTTCACCTGCCTGTCACCCTCAAACTACGACAGAGATGAACCTGTACGAATCCATATTACGCAAGGCCACACATCTTGTACCCAGCCAACGCAAGCTCTCATTCATTTTTCGACTTCACGCACTTGGTGTGACCACAGTGAAGAAATCTTTAAAGTCATCTGATTTAATGTTTGTGTGAACAGCGCTTAATGTTCAAAAAGGGCAGAGGGAACATGTTTGTCGCAAACTGTTCGAACTTCGAAATTCAAACAGATTGAGGGGACATCACCTCACGTTAAAGACCCACATTCGTCCACGAAGAAGATTTAACACAATTGTCAACCGAACGTGGAAAAGCTGGAATAAGCTACCAAGTCAAGTGGTTTCGGCCTCCAGTATTTTGTCCTTCAAGAGAAATCTGAAGAATGTACTAACTTAAAACAATCGGATTTTCATTAATATTTTTTTAACCCTGTACCCAGCCTGTACGAGCTCTACGCTCTTTTGCTGCTGTTGTATTTAATAATAATAAATTAAATATTAATTATGTATTCATATAGAAATTCTATATATAATATAAAATTTAAAAGGAATAATCGTTTCCACAGCACATATAATTACTCCAACCTATAGTTATCATGCTGAAACCACTTATTAATTACAGTAGTATTTGCAAATAGTTGATAATGATCCATTATTGATAAAGAATTATTTGAGCTGGATCAAAAAAGCGAAAGTTTTATTCGATATTTCGCTAACCTATGTGAACATCTTTATAAAATTGTCTAATTTTAGCATCTTCAGAAACTACGTAATTTAGATGCTAACAGGGGTTAAAAAACGATTTATTTTAACGTCGCTAATGCGTGCCAGCGCACGCTTACATGACCACAACAAAACAAGACTGTGAATCAGGTGTCGAGAAGGTGTGAACGGAGGAGGTGTTTGAATGTGATAAAGGAGGGAGCGCGGCGGACGTCGAGAGGAAGTTGATTCCAGGCGAGTGAGGCGGCGACGAGGAAGGATCGGATACCGTAGTTGTTGGAGTAATTAGGAACGTGGAGTAAGAGGGTATGACAGGAACGAAGCGATAGCGAGGTGGGGCGAGTATCGTCTAAGAAAGGAAGGTTGATGAACGATGGGGAGCCGACAGCGATGAGACGAAAAGTAACGAGAAGAAGGCGGAGTTTGATGTGGATGTGGATGGTGGGCCAGGAGAGTTGGGCAAGATATGTGGATGTGTGGTCGAAGCGACGGAGACGAAAGAGCACTCGAACGGCGGTGTTGATTATTCGTTGTAGGGGTAGGATGATGGATTTTGGAGAATTGGCGAAAAGGCTAAGGCAGTAATCGATTTTAGGGAAAAGAAGCGATGAAAGAAGAGACACAAGAACGGAAGTCGATAAGAGGGCGGATACGGCGGATGTCACGGAGAATTAAGTTAGACGAGCGGACCTTGTCACGGACGAAGGGGTTAGCGAAATATCAAATAAAATTGTCCCCTATTATTTGATCTAGCTCCAATAATTATTTAATTACCGTGTTTTACGGTAAGAAACATCAAAGCACGAATTGCTGTAAATTAGACGATACTGATTTAAGTTGATTTTAAAATGTTATTCATTCACAATTGTTACGCTGTTATAACATATAATCATCCCTGTACCGCTATTACTGGTTATATCTAATCGAATATTTACTTGTTCTATCTAACAAAGGGTTAGATAGAACCCTTGAGGAGAAGTGTTCTATCTTAAGAACCTTCTCTTGAGGAGAAGGCTATGAGTATTGGTCCTCCTAAGCATACAACCAGAATTGACAAAGTCAAACTGTTGATCACTGTCAATATTGTTACAAGTCTCGAAGTCACTAATGGAATGATTGATATCAAACCACAAGGGAGAACGGTACTCAATAAAATTACTTCAGTAACTAAGGTATTGGTTCTTTGAATATTAAATGCGATTTTAGCAATGAAAGATTATGGAAAACTCTCTAAAGTGAGGTTCAAATACAGTCTAGTCCTTCGCCGAACAACTTCAAAATTACGAATAGTCAAGTTCGTCTCTCCCACATCTAATCGAGCTTTAAAAACGTTTTAAAAATAAAAAAAAGATTTATTTTAACGTGGCAAATGCGTGCCAGCGCACGCTTACATGACCACAACAACAAAAAAATGTAAATCATGTGTCGAGAAGGTGTGAACGAAGGTGTTTGAATGTGAAAAAGGAGGGAGCGCGGCGGACGTCGAGAGGGAGTTGATTCCAGGCGAGTGGGGCGGCGAGGAGGAAGGATCGGAGACCATAGTTGTTGGAGTAATTGGGAACGTGGAGTAAAATGGTATGAAGTTTTAATTTTTCAGTAAACTGGTTGGAGAAACTTTAAGACGATATGATTTATGAAAAGTTGAATGAACAGAATCCTTACTAACACGAAAAAGAGAGCTACTGTCTTAACGCTAGAAGTAATCTCGTTTGATAATTTGCTATAATACATATCTTTGGCAAATAATCGTTTAATCGATGCTGAATGTTAACAAAATCAGATTCAGGTACGTTCGCGTTTCATGATAGCGAGATAAAATCGCTATAAATGTGCTACGTAGGAGAACCTCACACTTGCGCAGTCTGTCGACTTGCGTATCAAACCTGTGAATGCTCGGATGTTTTACTGTTAAGATTACATCCAACTCTATGGAACTGTTTTAATTTAAAGGTTCACTTGGTGATTGGATCTTTGAGTTTTCACCGTGCTATAAATAATTGGACGCTATTACAACTTGATTTGGCAATATCATGTAATACATCTGAATGACGATCATTATTTTTATCCTCGACACGATCGACTAAACTACATTTTCAATATCGATTCTATTTTTGGGTCTTTCTCCCATAGTTCGTAACATGCGCGAAGAATTTTCTCCTCTTATCCAGATGCGGGCAGAATTCGGGCAATCATTATCCGTAATTATAGTCTACTGCCTTTTCAATTCTAGAGTGAATATTTCTTGCGAATAAAATCGTTTTAAGATGATCACATGTTTATCATGCATTAGAAGTTGATTTTTCCCGATCATCAAAACCCTTCGAATCAGAGATATTGTAGACATACTTTATTTTTTTGCAAATATTTTATTAACATTTTTATAAAACAGTTATAAAAAGAAATAAGATTGTGAAAATTTGTTCGAAATACGATTAGTAGACTTTGAATGATGATAAAGAATTAGAAGTGCAATCTAATGCAGGTTAAAATTCATTAGCACTATAGTAAACCCTACTACTAAGATTGGATAAGTGCTTGGGATCCACTCGCTATCGAGAACAATCATCATTGCTCGACATGTGCTTAACTATCGGCCTACACAAAATGCCAAATATAAACATCCATACACATTACCAAAAAATTCAAAATTTTACTGGATGAAACCAGAAATTATAAAATATCTAATCTGCCTATGATAAATGTGTTTTAAGCGAATTTCGATCATATGCGAACGGTGCTATTAAATATATACTGGCCAAATCCCTTAATCTACAGAGAGAAACATCTTGAATATCTTAATAAAGTTATAAAAAATAACTTTAAAAAAGTTATGCTTGTTTAGTCTAATTACATTCCAGATTTTTCCTGTCAGTTCCAGATTTTTCCTGTCAGTTACGCTCGCTACGCTCGCGGATTGAGCTTAATCTCTCAATAAAAGATGATGCCTAGAAAAACTCGATCTCATATCACTGTCTCTGATCACGCATCTTCCACATCGAAATGCAATGACGGTTATACTACTATGTAAGTTGGATGCGATTGTAAAGACTGTGACGTATGGAACCTTGTTCGAGTTAAAATATCTGACCGATCTGTGTATCAAAATAAACCATTTAAATCTGATTTTTTTCACCAGAAAAACTTTTACAGATATCATGCTCATCCACTTCTGTCTCACATACGACTACTCAGCCGATACTGGTTTTGACGTTTCAATGGCATCAACACCTGACTTTGCATCGTAGAATCCAATTCTTAAACCTACTCTCACACACTCCTCGTTCAACTACGGATTAAACTCCCATTCATCTTCATCATCCTACCAATGCAAACGATACAGCTGCTCATATCGTACCACCCCTTTCATATTCCTCCCCATCTAAATACCTCTCACACTTATTTCTTCACTTCACGTACTCCTTACTCTACCTCCCCCGTATCACTTCTCAATAATTTACATACTTCCGTTAAAATCATCTTCAGTAACATCTTCGATAAACCGATTAAACACCCCACTTCTGTCAAACATGTTCCAACTTATCTTCATTCTCCATCGAGCACCCCTGTTATTCCCACTTCTACATACTTTTCTACCTCTAATCCTACCAGCTATGTTCGTCCACCACATCCACGTAATCGTTTTCCTTCGCGCGATCGCTATATTATCATATCTAACTTAAAGCTTCCCGAATCTACTTCTCCATAACCTCGCCTCGATGATCATGTGTCTGCTTTCAGGTCTATCCTAGCAACCATTCTTCCTGATGATAATCCATCCCTCTTCAATAATATCGCTCTTGTATATATAATATCGCTCTTGGTACTATCCCGAGAGTACCAAGGAAAAGAGAAACATCTACGTGAAACAAACGGCGAGTCATCACCATCAATCCGTCAAATCAACGAAAATTTTCACGTCGTACACGCGAGGCCAAAAATCCGATGGAGATCCGTTTCTCCCTTGTCTTCTTCGCTAGTCGATATCGCTCCTGAGCATACTTTTCGTCTTCGTCTTTTTAACACTCGATCCATTCTTCATAAAGCTGATCTGCTCCTTGATATCTTCGATCAATTATATATCGATGTTCTCTGTATTACCTAATCCTGACACTAACTCTGACGATCATGCTATTCGTCGTCTATGTCGCTCTGGTTACTCTATAGTTGAATCAGCTCGTCCATTTGTCTCAACCACATATACTGCTACTAACCACGACGGTATTGTTGCCATTGCTTGTCCCTAACGTCTTTGCGTAAAATTAATGCTGACACATTACACTTAGTTCAAATTACTCATACGCAGATTATCAACTCCTTACCCTACGGAACTTGTGATTATATACCGTCCAGGCTCATCTGCCCCCTCACGTATGTTCTTTAACGACCTTGTAGATCTTCTTTATCACTGTTCATTGTCTGATACTCCTTCTTATGTTCTCGGTGACTTTAACATTCGTATTGATCGTCAAGCTGACTCTGACTTTATCGTTCTAACTAATCTTCATTCTGATTTTAACTATAAATTACTTTCAACAAGCCCCACTCAAATTCTTTGTGGGGCGCTCGACATCATTGCTGTTCTCAACTGCTTCAATGACTATAACTCCTTGTCAATTACTGATCCTGGTTTGTCCTATCATTTCCTTTTCACTCTTACTGTCCCCAGCGTCCTTCTATGCCTCAAACATTAGCTACTCCAAGTTGACCGCTACTCCAAGTTGACTACTCCAAGTAAGGCTGCAAAAACTTCTTGCAGCCTTACTCGATTCGTCACTAGTTTCACTCCCACTTCGCTAACTTTCTCCCGATGATCTGTGCATTCTGTTTGATTCTAAAATTACAACTATCTTCAATCACCTCAACCTAGTCGACTCAGACGTTTTGAGCGCTTGTGACATGCTCCCCGATTCTATTCCGATTGAAGTCTTTCTAAGCGTCGAATTAGTCACTATTGTCGTGTGTTTAATCGCTTTCTTAAACGTTCTCCAAACTGACCCACTCCACATCTCCGTGCTTCCTACCTTTCTCTTGGCCGTTCCTATATCATTCTTCTATGGACTAAACGTACACTCTTTTGGCGAAATCAACTCGAGTCCTCATCCAACTCTAAATCTCATTTGAAAATCTTAAACTCTATTTGTTCACGAACATTTACCCTTTGTAACATAAATCCTTATGAATTGTCTTCTTATTTGCAATCTAAGCTATCTAATTCACTTTCCCTTCTTGCATCATGTACCAACTCTTCTTTTTAAATACTTAAACCTAAAACAATTTCACCTTCTCTCATTTTGTCTGGTATAGTTTCTTCGGTTTTTCTGTCATTACCGAATAAAACATCTCATTATGACCCGATTCCCACTCACTTGCTTAAAAATATCTGCTCATATATATCACCATTTCTAGCCACATTGCTCAACTTGTCTATCCGTAGCCGCACATTTCCTTACTGGAAATGCGCCACTGTTCTTAATTCCTCAAAAAGCAATCTCTCGACATCTCACTACCATGTTCGTACCGTTCTATCTCACTTCTTCAAACCATCTCTAAACTCCTTGAGCGTATCTTTTCAAGCAAGTTAATGCATATCTCTTGTCCTCTAACTTATGTCATCCCTTCCAAGCTGCTTTTCGCTCTAATCACTCTACTGAAATTGCATGTCTTAAAGTTTATAACGACTTACTCATCTTGCGCGATCAAAAATTATGTAGTGTCATAATTTCTCTTGATCTATCGTCTGCTTTTGACATCGTCGATCACTCGATTCTTCTCCATCGCCTTCGTCATGATTATGGCTTCTCTTTACCCACTTTATCATGGTTTTCTTCATATCTATCAAACCATACATTTCGCGTCTATTCTAACTCTTCTCTCTTCCATCCTTCGTCCATCTCGTTCTGTGTTCCACAATGCTCCGTATCAGGCCCTTTGCTTTTCTCTTTTCTTCTCGATGACTTGTCGTCTTTTTATCATCTCTGTCTTGTATTTCTCTATTTTTTATAGTCATGTGAACGTGCGCCGGCACGCATTTGCCAAGTAAAAAATAATTCATTTTTTTCTTATACATGTAACTTCCATTTTATGCAATATGCGGATGACATTCTCCTCTATGATCATGTACTGCTTATTGTTTTCATGATCTTAGTGTTTCTGCTTCCAACTATTTTGCGTCAATTTTCAATCATCTTTCTTCCCTTCGTCTCTCTCCGTATCTTAATAAATTCAAAATAATATGGATCCTTCCTCGAAGCCTCGTTACACTTCCTCCGTATAATTAAATTCTACAATTCGTCTTATCGTTGACAATCTCGTTTTCCTAAGCTTCTATTTCGACAACCAACTTTCACTTAAACCTTTCGTTAGAGATAAGGTACGCTCATCTACCTTGATTATCCGCAACCTCCGTCAAATTCGTAGATTGATCGATTTCCCTTCTTGTATGATTCTCATATATTCTCTCATTTACTAAAGCTTTGATTATTGTCTTAGTTTATTTTTAACCCACCTAAATCCACTCTTCTTCCACTACAACGCATCGTAAACGCAGCTGTGCGAATTCCCTCCGTCTTCGTCGTTTTGATTATACATCCCCACCATCTTGCTTCTCCCGATTTGCGTACCATTTATTCCCATGTTCAATTTTGTCTTCTCATTGATTTTCCGCCTTGTAACTTTTCATACTCCTTCATTTCTCAACCCTCCTTTTCTCGACAATTCTCGTCATGTTTACTGTTCTTTGCGTTCCCGTAATTCCCTTCTTTTACATGTACCAAACTACTCAACCTCTTTTGGATTCCGCTCCTTCCTTTTGGCGGCTCCTTTCTCATGTAATCATCTGCGCATTCATATACGAAAATTATCCTCAATGCCGTGCTTCAAACGCCAAATTGGATTCCACCTCTTCCTTTTGACTGCTCCTCTCTCGTGGAATCATGTCCATTCATATACGCCAATCAACCTCAATGCCGTGATTCAAACACCAATTTAAACAATTTAACTAATTTATCTGAAGGACTGTTGCTGTGCTTTCTTGTTAGATAGTGGACTTGTAATCGTGCAGCTGGCACGTATTTGCCACGCTAAATAAATTATTATACACTTCAACTCACACCAAGTAAAATTATCAGTCCTACTTTATTAAGTATGCATTATTCAGATAAAAGTATTTAAAATAATTAAATTATACCTGTAGTAGTCTTCCTGACTTCAAGAAAACAAAATATTTAACTTATCGCACCATATTTATTACAAGACAGCATTTTGCTGTTTTGTCTGATCATTTCGACGTAAAGAAGAAAAATAAATGCCATTGTTATGTCATTATTTGTGAAATATTTAATTTAAAATAATGCAATGTTTATAGTAGAACTTTGAATTTAAAAAATGATAGATGCACTATAATCTAGATAGATGTAAGATTTTGAAATGGTATGCGGCTATGTGAGTCAACCTCAGCTTTCTCTCGTAATGATTTGATTTCCATTAGTCGCTGAGATCAGTAATATCTGGTCGAACTACTGTTTTAAAGATTGGAAGAAGTGTTGCATCAAAAAGATTACCGAGCATTCCCGTTTATACAAAAGCTAGAATAGTACAAATCGAAAATATTATGACTTAAAAATACTTCCTGGTGTTTAAAAGATACTTTCGATGGTGTTTAATTTTGTGACTGAATGAGCTTTCATCGATTTAAACAATTGTTCCCAACACTAAGTTGTATAAGCATATCTTTTAAGTAACCAGAACATAATTTTATAAATGAATAAAGCATTTAAGAACAATTAAGAAATAATGTCATATTTTCCCAACCTCAGTTACCGGAAAAAGGCCGGCTAGTTGTCAGTGGATCGGTTGATTCAGATATTCTAGATGATCAGGCGCTATCTAAAAGTAGTGATAACGAAGAGGAGGAAGTCTAACGCTATCGATTATGGACATTATACGAAGAGGTTAACTATTCAAACAACTATTTCATGTATTGTTAATTTTTAGAACATATTATCGAAGGAACCTCAGTTAAATTGATCTTATTACTACAATAGAACAGAACTTATATCAACTTCTGCACATGAATATAAAATTGCTCAAAAATTAGCCTTTACGAATTTATTTTGTATTTTGCGTACTGCTTATTCCGGCAAATCCATGTATGCTTATCCTTAAATGTAGCTTTGTAGGTCGATACCTGTAGTAGTTTTTACCTGCTCAAAAGGCGACTTTATTTATTCGAAATTAAAAGAAATTAAAGGAAATTTGAAAAGTTATGTAATGATTTTAATTTTATTTTGTTTTATGATTCTGCTTTTTACTTTTTGTTGTTTTTAAAATGTGTGCAAAATTTTAGTGTATGATCGTTTTGTTTCTCGGTATTTTCTTTTAAGTAGAAATGCGAGGCACATCAATACTTGTATTTTTGTATAAATGTTGGAAACACAGGGGAAACAAATTGTGAAACATTTTATTGTAATCCTGATGATGATAGCAGGAGCTATCGAAATATAGAATTTTAATCAAATAAAGGATAATTTCTGCTTCTTTATCAGTAATAATATTTTTTAAAGTACAGGTTTATTGAAGTGGTCATCGTGGGCACACATCCACTTACAAGTCTACTAAATTACAAATTTACAGTTTTGAACGAACGTTAATCAATGTCATTTGGTTGATGTTGCTGTGCGGGAGAGTTTAAAATAGTGTGGTAAATAATTGAATCGATTATTAAGAAAAAAGAGCGGACGCTGTGTTTGAGGGGTGGAAAGGAGGCAGTTGAGCGGATGGTGAGAGTTTATTTTAGAGAAGATGAGCGACAATAAAAAGGGAACGCGACCTCAGTTTGAGTAAAATGACGAGAAGAAAAGTATAACATGAACGAAGATTTATGAATGTGAGGTGGAATTCTGTAAGGGCATGAATATGAAGATAAAGAGGCAAGTTTGAGGAAAGGAGTCACAAGTGATACAAATTATACAGAATAGAATGCGGTTTTCCATAGTTAATTAGTTGAGTTTAGAGAGGCGAGAAGACGTGCGATCAAAACGGCGGATGCAAAAAACGATACGCAGAGCGGAATTCAAAAGACGCTAGGGAAAAAGAAGAGAGGATTTAGAGGAGAAAACAAAAATAATGAGACAGTAGTTGATTTTAGGAAATATTAGACTGAAAATAAGAGAGTTACATGAGTTAAAATCAAACGAGTTCCTGGCACGGCGTAGGTCGCGAAGTAGGATATTGCAAGATCAGGTTTTGTCGCGAACGAATGGATAGATAGAAAGATAGTTTACCTAAGTGAACTCTCAATAAAGTGAGATGATCAACAATATGAAGAACGGTTGAATTAAGAAATACAACGTTAGGAGAAACAAAGATAAAAGAATGGAAAACTTATAAGATTTTAGACTTTGAATGGTTAATATACAAACGGAGGGAGGAAATATTCTTAGAGATGGAGAGAAGACAATTAGTCGAAGAGACAGAGATCCTCCAAAAGATGAACATTAGAATGAGAGTAAAGGATAATATCATCATATTGCATGATGTAGAAGTTATAGTGTACTGTTTAAACACAATTAGAGGATAAAACAAGATAGAAACTTTATTCAAGTATCTGAAACACAATCATAAATTAGAAGATAAATATACAATGCAAATGGTATAATAAAATTGATAATACAAATCACTATAGTAATACCACAGTCATCTCCCTCTTCATTTTCCCCAACTATATAGTTTTGAAGGTAGCGAGGTGTTTGGATTCAACAATCACTTTTTTGAGGAATAACTTCCGTATTGTCCTGCTTGCATTTGATCGGAATCATCTGATACAATTTCATTGGCGTGAGTTAAATTGTTATCCGTTGTTATGTCCAATGATTTTTGTGTTAAATTTAAATTCGATGGAATAGAAAATTTTGTTGTAGAGGCGCGACGATCTGATATGTTTAAGTCATTATTGTCATCTTCTGTTCGAGTGTCTGCGATTTTTGTAAAACTTGTTTTCATCATACTATTTGGTGGTGATGGACTTATTTGAGTCTGTCATGATTGTTGGTTGTCGTTCCTCAGGTATGGTGCTAGGTTGTTGGTGGAGACAATATTTTCGACTCCGTTGATATCTCTAATTTTCGCTATTTTTGGATTGCATTTAATTAGTTTTACAATCTCAGTTTTCAGGTCATATTTACTATCGACTACGTGTTTCTTGAAAACAACCAACTCGTCATTTATAAGCCATGATGGTGCACTTGTATTAGAACCAGATCTTCGTTGATACGCGAAAAATCTCTCGTGCGGCGTACAGTTCATGGATGTGCATAACAGGGTTCGTACTGAATGAAGAGCTATTGGTAAGTATCGTTGCCAATGTGTGACTGAAAGTTCCCTTGTTTTCAATCCCAATTCTATGCTTCTCCATATCGTACCATTAAAGCGTTCGATTTGAGAGTTACCTGTTGGATTATAAGGGCTTGAGTGAGTAATTGCGATACCATGTCCAGATAGATAAGTTTTAAGTTCTTGTGATATGAAACAAGGACCTTGGTCACAGTGGTTGCATTCGGGTGTTCCGAAGAGAAAGAATAAACTTTCCAAACAGCAAATGACGGTAGTTGAAGATATTTGAATATGCGAATGGAAATTTTGAGTATTCGTCAATCATTGTAAGCATGCATCGATTTATGTTTGCTTGGTAAGAGTTTTTTAAATTGATAGATATGCGTTCAAAAGGCCTTGTAGATTTGATTACATTTGATTCACGGGAACGTAATATTTTGGATTTAATGGTGCACACGTTTGACACTTCGAGATAACATTTCTTATGTCATCAAGAGAACGACAGATTTCTTGATCTTATAAAGTGATTTAATCGCGTTACTTGGGAATGACAGAGTACTTTATGATTTCGTGTAATTTAGATAGGTCACTAGAAGTGCATGCCGCTGTTGTTAAGCGAGACATTATATCGGCTATCATTTTAAGTTCCAGGTCTATATTTTATTTCAAAAGAAAACGGGGTTAACTCCATTTTTCATCGAACTAATTTTTCATTCTTTATTTGGTTTTGATGTTGTATGCCGAAAATAAACGAAACACTAAGTTGATTCGTAACAACACAAAAGTGCTTACCCATTAGATAATGACGCCACGATTTGAGCGATTCAACGATTGCGAGTGCTTCATTTCTTACTGACGAATATTTTCGTGCACAAGATTGTAGAGTTTTTGAAAATAATGCTACATGTCTTCCTTCCTGAGGATGATAATACAGCACTGGCAACATCATTCTGCATAGTCTTAAATGCGGCCATAGCATCGGCATTCCATGGCAGCTCTTTGCACTCAATAATCGGACGTAAGCGTTTGAGAAATCCCTAATCCAATGTGAGTAATGAACTAGCATATCCATGATTATATTTACCTGGCGCTTAGAATGGGCTCGCTCAATGCGATAAGGGCTTTTGTGCGGTCAGGGTCCGGCCGAATTGTATTCTTCTCAACAACATAAGCAAAAGCGTTTCGTAATTTTTTGATATTTCTATTTTGATCTGACATGGCGTGACCGCATACAATGATATCATCGAGATATGTATATGTTCCTATGAGGATTTCACCGCAAATCATTTGATCGATAATACGCTGAAAAACTTCTGACGCGTTAGTCAAGCCAAACGGGACTCTTGTAAATTGATAGAGGTAACCGTCAGCTTCAAATGCTGTGTATGGCCGATCTTCAATGCGGGATTTTAGTTGATGATAATGTTTAGTCAAATTCTGGAATCTTTGATAAAAATTTTAAGAAACGTCGCTTCCAGTGGGCCCAACTGATTTCATAATCGATAGAGTTTGCAAGTATAGAAAACAATTCCGGCTTGAGTCGTTTTTCTCTATGCTACAATACTTGAATAAATTGTGCTGTTTAAACACAATTAGAGGATAAAGCAAGATAGAAGCTTTATTCAAGTATATGAAACACAATCATAAGTTAGAAGATAAATATACAATATAAATGGTATAATATGATTGGTAATACATTTCACTATAGTAATACCACATATAGTATTATGTAAAGCTGAAGAGATCGTCAAGGAAAAGATAGAAAATAATTGGTCCGAGCACAGAACCTTGAGGAACGCCACATGGGAGGAAAGAATGGGGAGAGAAAGACGCGTTGGAATAAACACGAAAAGATCATTCAGATAAATAAGAATAGAACCAGGATACAGTAGCAAAAGAAAAACCATAGTTGTGGCGAAGGTGATGAAGAAGTAGGTAACGGGTAACAATATCAAACCCAGAAAAATGGAAGGAAATTATGACACTGCAGAGTGTCTTATCACAAGCATGAAATAAGTCAAGGAAAACTTTGTTACAGGCCAACTTGGTAGAATGGTGAGATCGGAAAGCAGATTGAAAGGGAGGATAGAGTTTGGAAGAAGATATGTAGATGTTAGCCTGGTTTAACACAAGACGTTCAAGAAGTTTAGAGATAGTTGGAATGTTAGAGATAGGGCGATAAGATGAAGATAGTAAAGGGATTAAAGGGGGTCTGATCAAAGAGTTCAGAATCAAAGAGATTAGGTAGATAGTCCATATGTTCGAGAGTGAAATATGGGGACATAATAGGAGATACAATTATTAGAGAATTGAAAAGAGGAAGATCGAGACTTTTTACTGTCGACAAATAATAGATTACGCATAGAAAGAAGTGCGTAGAATAGGAAGAGAGATGATGACAATTAAATGGTAGGATAGGGCGGGATCTAAAGTAGAGATAGTGGCGGAGGAAGATAGGCTACAAAGAACAGCAATGAAATCAAGAAAATCGCCAAGGATGTGGGTAGGGGTAACAGTGGGTAGCGAAAACCTGATAGAATACTTACAATCGTGAAAAGCGGTGATAAGTTTTTTGGTATCAAAAAGCCAAGGACGGTCTAAGCGAATGTTGATATCACCTAGCACAAGGAAGAGTAGATGAGAGCAAGATATACAAGAGCAGATCATATATTTTCAGCAAATAAACTATTCGATGGGGAACTAGATCGAGTAAGATACATAAGATACATATTCAGATAGGATAAGCCTACCGAAATATTAAGAGGGAGAACTTTAAAAATTTGAGGGTAAAAGAGCAGTTAAACGATGAAAAGGCAGAGAAATACGAAAAAGCGATGATGACACCATAATTACTAGATGAGACACTATCAGATGATTGAGACCGGGACTTATCGATAATAAAATAATCAAAAGAAGGTAGTCGTCAAACCGATATGTCACTATCATCAAGATGCTAAGATTCAGTGATGCAAAGCTGATCCAAAAACTGTTGGGAGAAGAGATCAAGTACTGAATCGACTTTATTCGCCATGGATTGGATGCTTAGGAGGCCGATATGGAATGAAGAGTAGTCAGAGAAGAAGACTGAAGGGGAAGTGGTATCTATCAAATTTTGAGTAGGAGCCGGACGACACGAATATTTTTATCAATATGTTCTATTGCTAGAGGAAATTCACCGTTACGTTCATGAGTTAATTTTTTATCAAGATCAAATGCTAGGTTGGCAATGTCAGATGTGGAGCGATTATGAAGCATTCTATAGTTCTAGGTTGAACTATACCCCTCACTTCCTTTTAGCCATCGCCCCATTTCACTACTCCCTACTCTTTCTAAGCTCTTAGAACCCCTCATCTTAATACAGATCAACGCTTATCTCTCCTCATCCAATCTGTACCCTCCTTTCCAATCCGGTTGTCGCTCTAATCACTCCACAGAAATCTCCTGCATGAAAATTTACAACGACCTACTCATTTCTCGAGACAAGACTCTATATAGTATTCTCATCTCCCTCGACCTCTCCTCCGCCTTCGACATTGTCGACCACTCCGTCCTTCTTTCTCGCCTTCGTTATGATTACGGCTTTTCTTCCTCCTCCTAGCATGGTCTGATTCATATCTATCCGACCGTTCTTTTCGATGCTGTTCAAATTCATCATCCTCTCCTCCCATCCCTATTTTTTGCGGAGTCCCACAAGGTTCAGTCCTAGGTCTTCTGATTTTCTCTCTTCTGCTTGGCGATCTCTCTCCGTTTATCAAACCTTACTTCATTAACGTCATGCAATACGCCGACGACATCCTCATATATGCTCATACTCCGCACATCGCATACACGATATCGGTATTTCTGCCTCGAACTGTCTTTCTTCTATCTACAAACGTCTCCCCAATCTCCATCTCGTTCTAAACCCCGACAAGTCCAAAATGATGTGGATCCTCCCCCGTAAACCAAACATATCTCTTCCTACTCTATGTTTTGCCTCATCGATTATCCCCATAGTACACAATCTCACTGTCTTAGGCTTCCATTTCGATGATCACCTTTCCCTTAAACTCTTCATCCGTGACAAGGACCGTTCGTCTAACTTAATTCTCCGTGACATCCGCCGTATCTGTCCGCTTATCGACTTCCGTTCTTGTATGTAACTTCTTCCATCGTTTATTTTCCCTAAAATCGATTACCGCCTTAACCTTTTCGCAAATTATCCAAAGTCCATCAGCCTACCCCCACAACGAATAATCAACTCCGCCGTTCGAGTGCTCTTTCGTCTCCGTCGCTTCGACCACACATCCACATATCTTGCCCAACTCTCCTGGCCCATCATCCACATCCACATCCACATCAAACTCCACCTTCTCGTAACTTTTCGTCTCATCGCTGTCGGCTCCCCATCGTTCATCAACCTTCCTTTCTTAAACGACACTCGCCCCACCTCGCTATCGCTGCGTTCCCGCCATACCCTCTTACTCCACGTTCCCAATTACTCCAACAACTACGGTCTCCGATCCTTCCTCCTCGCCGCCCCACTCGCCTGGAATCAACTCCCTCTCGACGTCCTCCGTGCTCCCTCCTTTATTACATTCACACACCTCCTCCGTTCACACCTTCTCAACACATGATTTACATTTTTGTTTTGTTGTGGTCATGTAAGCGTGCGCTGGCACGCATTTGCCACGTTAAAATAAATCTTTCTTTTTAAGATGTGTTTGCAATAAATCTTTTAAACAATGCATTATTGTTTTTCTGTATAGCCATGTCATCTTTAAGAATGTAAATGAAAAAGGAACTTTTTATTCTGACTTATCTACTAAATAAATTCTATTTAATTTATTTGAAGATGAGTGAAATATCGCGAGAAGACCGCAATGAGATTGCAAGTAAAGAAACGTTACTATTAGACTTGATAGGGAAACTATCAAGGCGCAAATTTGCAGTGGCTCAATCCAAAGCAAATCTACTGAAACTAAGAGAAGATATCGAAAATTTGAAAGGGTTAATGATATCACAAAGAAATAAAATAATGCAACACGAGCTATCCGAGAATGAAGTACTATTAAAGTATATTCAATAAATGCAAAAACAGACGTTTTAGATTTTTTAATCGTTCAATTTTTTAAAAAGCCCCAAGTCGACAAATCTCTCTCATATAATGAACAGAATTGCTATATGCTCATGTAAATCAAGCTATAAAAATTAATTGACTTAATCAAAATTAAACTGCTAAAAATTAATAAATATTAAACATTAAAATCGTTGATATAAATTATCGAATACAGGCAAAAATCTAGACTCTTTAGAATAATTAAATCTTAATAATTTACTAACCGTATTATTAATGATTAGACGTAACATAAAGATCAGACTAATTGCTTGAGAATCTACAAAGTTTGTAGATTCTCAAGAAATAAGATAATTCTAATAAGATAATTTCTTAAATTATCTTCTTGGATAATTTCTACCTCACAACAATTTAATAGCAAGTAAAATTGTGTTGGCTATTATAAATTCTTGCAATTTCAAAATATATATAAACAGCAAAAATGATCAATCAATAATAAACAAAGAAGAATAAATTTTCATCAGCTACCACACACAATTACTACTTAAAACAAACTTCTTATAACTGCATACACTTAAGGTATCTTATAGGAATACAATACCTTATATAAGATATAAGATATTATAAATGTATCTTATAGAAATATATTATATTTCTATAAGATACCTTATATTAAGGTATCTTATAGAAATACAATATCTTATCATGTTTCATTTAGATAAAATAAAATTTTAGACCTGATTGTATATAATTTAATTTCATCAAAATAAAACATGTTAAGTTCGACACTAATCTAATTCTAAACGACAATATCTTTTCGAACAATACTTTATCGAAATACTACACTCGATAAAGTATTGCATATTCTTGAATAACATACAATAATAATCAACCTTGAACTTTCTTGATTATAATTATATACAATTAATCACTGCTGTCAATAACTGATCATGCAAACTGAAGAAATTTAGGTTAGTAACATTACTGTTCTAAATCGTGAAATGGAGGAGCTTCCTCCGATTAAAAAACTCGTTAATCTGGTTAACATTACTCCCTCAATTCCAATGCCAAAAGACAGTATTTTAACGAATTTCTTAGAAAATTCATTAACCAACAACCTAATAGAGTTATGATTAACTCTGCGATGTGATGAATAACTACTACAGGATATCCTTCGTATCCTTGAACTTAGCCACCTCTTTTGTTAAGTTCTTCAAAGAAAATTGTTCCCATAAAGGAACTCAAATATCAAAGCCTGTTATGTCTTCAGTTAAGATTACTAATATTACCCCGACCTAGAAGATAATGCAGAGCTTCAAAAGAGTTATTCCAGTCAAAACATTCGATTTATTACAAACAAAGACGACCAAACTCTTTCTATTGCATTCACAAATACCGATGAGGACAATGCCCATATCCTGTCTAATGCAGCATTCAATCCTTTTATGGGTTGCAATCTAAAGTTTACAATTGCAAGTACGAACAATCTTACATTTCCACATTCTAATAAGTGTCACATGTGGGGACACTGGAACTCCACCTGTGGTAGGATGAAGAAATGCGGAGTGTGTGGATCTGATGAATCCGGTCATGACACACAATTAAAACTAGCCCCAAAATGCACGATTTGCGGACTTGAACATCCTGAGCGGTCAAGAAGATGTTCATCATTCAAGGACTATGTGAGAAGACATACAGTAAAGAATAATGTCCACTCTCCCCCTTAACGGCAAATTCGGTGTGTAACTCATCTAGACCTAATATGGACGAAATATTCAACTTCTGACAGAACTGGTCGTTGGATTAATGCAGCAAACCGCAAAACCAGGAACGACTATCTTATTCACAAACCAAATTCCCCCACCTTTCATTGCTCAACAACTAATTCTCTCCTCGACATATTACTGCTTCATAAGAAGTGGTTGTTGAAACCCATCTGTACTAAGCAGCCGCGCCAACATCAGACCACCTCTCATGACCTTATTCGCTAGCGGATAGAGGAAGATACGTTGCTTAGAAGGAGGTTTCACTTTGATCCCATCAGAATGGCCTTCTTTCAGGCAGCTATCGAACTCTTCCTAGAATTGGTAATGGGAGTTTAACCGAATTTAATTCCTACCTCTCATCGCAAGCTACCGCGTTGCTTTCGACTACCTATAATGGTTGCATATACAATTCCACTTCGACAAAACTCAAGGTCCTCGCTAAAATGCTACATCTCACCAATTTCTCTGTTTCCGACAGACAGGACGTCTCGAATGAATACTGGAGCTCTAGATATAGGTTCCAGCTGAGCAGGGATAGGGCAAGCATTGCTTCCCTTTACCCTTCTCAGGCTTCCTTCTGGGAGATATTCAAGAAGGAGAAGTTTGTCTGCTTAAAGGATAGAGCCTTGGTTTGGATTGGTAGCATAGGTTTTGACAAAGTTTTAGAGGAGTCACTATCCTTACATAATTACGGAGCTACTTAAACTCCATTAACCAATCCCGCATTGGTGTGACTTTTAGGAATATATCTGTCACAGACATCCTTAATTCCTGGGGGCCACTTCCGGGCACCTCCAGAACCCACGCGCCACTCTCCACTAGGGTCTGTCAGCTTTTGACAGACAGTCAGAGAAAGGAGGTCGCCATCACAATGCTATTAGCCTCCCCGTCTGATGTTGCTTACATAAATATTAGCCGACGTGTTTTTAACTAAAAAGAAATTGATTTCATGTCCCAAAGATCTTCGGCCCATTTCGATTCAAAACTCCCTCATCTCCATTTACGAAAAAGCGCTTGCGTGTAAAATTCGCGACCATCTAAGTAGGCGAAATTTTACCCTATAAGGTTTCAATGAGTATGTAAAAGATCGCTCTGTTCATTCAGCAATAGGTAAAGTGCATGAGTTTTGTCAAGATAACAGTCATCAGCTTTCTGTGGCTCTTTTTTGATTTTTCTGTTGCATTGGACCGCATTTCCATTCCTTTTGTTATCTATTCTCTTAGGTCCCTTGGGCTGCTTGCGAGAATTGTTAACAGGGTGGAAATATTGTTGTATACCAAGAGATTCTTCTATGAAGACGACCCTTATGCAAGTCAGTTCTACCCTATTACGGGTATTCCACAAGGATCCCCACTTTCTACAATCTTGTATCTTGCTGCCTCCATCATACTCTACAAAAAATTTAAACGCAATCAACATTTTGTTGTATACACTGATGATACCACGACCCTATTCTCTAGACGCAGGTGCAAATATGTATTCTCTGACATGAGCCGTTTATTTTTAAGGTTAAAATACCAGCTACCCATATCCAATCTTGTTCTCAACTCCTCTAAATCGCAGGTGGTCGTCTTTCATGGCGCCCCTACCACCAAAAAGAATTTAAGAGGTTAGCACTCTCTGCACTTTCCTCCATTTTGCAGCCTCAACCACTCCCTACTTTCCCAAGTCGAGTTAAATACCTGGGGTTCAATATCACAATGAACTGGTCAGCGAAAGCTGACCAGTTCGGCTTGTGAAGGCATCAAAACACGCAGAACATCGAAAAGTTTTACTGCATTAATGGAAGGGACGGCAAACTAATAATTGATCGACAGAAAGTTCGAGATAGATGGCGTGATCATTTTGAGGAAATCTCAAATGAAGAGTTTCCGCATCTACCGATCCCAAAAGTTGCAGAAACGTCCGGTCCATTACCTCAAATAAGTGAGGACGAGGTGAAAGATGCATTAAAGTGTATGATGACTAGCCAAGCCACAGGTTCAGACGACATTGCGACTGAGCTCCGGAAAGCCAAAAGCTGGGACCCAATCCCCTGGCTAACCAGTTTCTTCAACAAGATTATTGATAAGTATAGGATACCGAGCGACTGGCAGAGCAGCACCACGATACCAATATGGAAAAAGAAGGGGAACGCAGCGGACTGCTCAAGTCACCGTCCAATTCGACTGCTCTCGCAAACGATGAAAATATTTGAACGAATTCTAGATAAGCGTATCCGTGACAGTGTTGATATCACCATAGACCAAACAGGTTTCGTAAAAAACTGTGGCACCACTGACGCTATCCACGCAGCACGACTGCTCCTAGAAAAACACTTGGAGAAAAATCAGCCGCTCCACGTTGTATTCTTGGATTTGGAAAAGGCTTTTGATCGTGTACCACATGAATTGATATGGTATGCGCTGCGTCAGCATCAAGTCCTGGAACATCTAATCCGATGGGTGATGCTGCTCTACGAGAATACCGAAAGTCGGGTTCTAAGCGCAGCTGGAATGTCACAGCCATTTCAAATATCAGTGGGGGTCCATCAAGGAAGTGCTCTCTCACCGGCATTATTCAACACAGTTATGAACGCTATAACGCGTGATATCCAAAAGTCGATTCCATATACCATTCTTTACGCTAACGATGTCTGGCTGGCGGCGGACAACAAAAAGGACCTGGAGGAATCAACTACTGTATGAAATAACCGACTCGCACAAGCGAGTCGGTTATCGACTCGCTTGTGCGAGTCGAGGTGTTTATCGCACCGAAGCTGATAAAATATAGCAGATAAACAAAGGATGATAAAACAACTGATAAACACATCAGAATAACAAAAGCTGATAAACGCAACAAGACAGACAAAAAGCTGATAAGCATAGGCTGATAAACAAACACTGATAAAAAAGCTGATAAACAAAAGCTTACAAACGCAAGCTGATAAACAAACAAAAATAAACAAAAATGACAAACAAAAAATAAACAAAAACTATTAAACGAAAGCTGATAAATAAAAGCTGATAAGCAAAAAAATTATAGACAAAAACTGATAATCAAAAAATAACAAACAGAAACTGATAAACAAAAGCTAATAAAAAAGCTAATATACAAAAGCTGATAAAAAAGCTAATAAACAAAAGCTGATAAAAAAGCTAATAAACAAAAGCTGATAAAAAAGCTAATAAACAAAAGCTGATAAACAAAAGGTGATATACAAAAGCTGATAAAATATCAGAATAACGAAAACTGATAAAAAAGTTGATAAACAAAAGCTGATAAACAAAAGATTATGGACAAAAGCTGATTACTAATAGCTGATAAACAATAGCCGATAAACAATAGCTTATAAACAATAGCTGATAAACAATAGCTGATAAACAATAGCTGATAAACAATAGCTGATAAACAATAGCTGATAAACAATAGCTGATAAACAATAGCTGATAAACAATAGCTGATAAACAATAGCTGATAAACAATAGCTGATAAACAATAGCTGATAAACAATAGCTGATAAACAATAGCTGATAAACAATAGCTGATAAACAATAGCTGATAAACAATAGCTGATAAACAGTATCTTATAAACAAAAGCTGATAAACCAAAACTGATAAACAAAAGCTGACAAACAAAAGCTGATAAAAATATGATGAACATAGTTAATATATAAGCGGATAAACAATAGCTAATAAACAAAAACTGATAAATAAAAGTTGATAAAAAAGCCGATAATCAAAAGTTGATAAGCAAAAGCTGAAAAACCAAAGTTGATAAAATAGAGGTGATAAATAAAAGCTGATAAATAAAAGATGATAAACAAAATCTGATAGACAAATGATAAACAACATCTAAATAAACAAATATGATAAAAAACTTAATAAGCAAATGTTGATAAACAAATGCTTTTAAACAAAAGCTGATAATCAAAAGATTATAAACAAAATCTGATAAAGAATAGCTGATAAACAAAAGCTGATATACAAAATCTGATTAACAAACGCTGATACACAAAATATGCTAAATAAATGCTTATAAACATTAGCTGATAAATATAATCTGATAAACAAATGATAAACAACAGCTAAATAATAAAATCTGATAAAAAAAGATGAAAAGCAAAAGCTAATAAACAAATGATAAACAAAAGCTAATAAATAAACGCTGATAAACAAAAAATGATTAACAAAAGCTGATAAGCAGAAGCTGATAACCAAATATGATAAACAAAAGTTGATAAGCAAAAGCTGATAAATAAAAGCTGACAAATAAATGCAGATAAAAAATGATAAAAAAGATAAATAAATAATAAACAAACGATAAACAAAAAGTGATAGGTAAATTATCAGCAAAGGCTGATAAACAAGTGAACAACAAAAGCTGATGAACAAATTATAAAAAACTGATGAAAAATGATAAACAAAAGCTGAAACACAGGAGATGAACAAAATCTGATAAACATACGATAAACAGAAGCAGATAAAAACTGATAAACAAAAGCTGAATAACAAAATCTAATAAACAAAACTTATAAATAATAGCTTTTAAAAAAGCTAATAAACAAAAGCTAAAACACCAAATCTGATAAAAAAAAAGTTAATAAGCAAAATCTGATAAAATAATGATAAACATAAGCTGTTATACAAAAGCTGATATACAAAAGCTGATAAATAAATCTGACAAACAAAGGCTGAAACACAAAAGTGATTTATAAAAGCTGATAAACTAATGCTGATAAACAAACAATAATAAACAAAAAGTGACAAACAATAAATAAACAAAAACTATTAAACGAGAGCTGATAAACAAAAGCTAATAACCGAAAGCTGGTAAATAACAGCTAATAAACAAAAGCTGATTAACAACAGCTAATAAACAAAAGCTGATAAAATAAAGTTGATAAACGCTAGCTGATAAAAAAACTGATCAAACAGAAGAAAAAGGAAAGCTGATACAAAAACGCTGGTAAACAAAAGCTGATAAGCAAAAAATAATAGACAAAAACTGATAATCAAAAAATAACACACAGTTACTGATAAACAAAAGCTGATAAACAAAAGCTTATAACCAAAATCTGATAAACAAAGGCTTATAAACAAAAGCTGATAAAAATTTGATAACACAGCGGAATAGCAAAAGCTGATAAAAGAGTTAATAAACAAAAGCTGATAAACAAAAGCTGATAAAAGAGTTAATAAACAAAAGCTGATAAAAGAGTTAATAAACAAAAGCTGATAAACAAAAGCTGATAAACAAAAGCTGATAAACAAAAGCTGATAAACAAAAGCTGATAAACAAAAGCTGATAAACAAAAGCTGATAAACAAAAGCTGATAAACAAAAGCTGATAAACAAAAGCTGATAAACAAAAGCTGATAAACAAAAGCTGATAAACAAAAGCTGATAAATAAAATATGATAAACAAAAGCTGATAAACAAAGGCTTATAAACAAAAGCTGATAAACAAAAGCTGATAAACAAAAGCTGATAAACAAAAGCTGATAAACAAAAGCTGATAAACAAAAGCTGATAAACAAAAGCTGATAAACAAAAGCTGATAAACAAAAGCTGATAAACAAAAGCTGATAAACAAAAGCTGATAAACAAAAGCTGATAAACAAAAGCTGATAAACAAAAGCTGATAAACAAAAGCTGATAAACAAAAGCTGATAAACAAAAGCTGATAAACAAAAGCTGATAAACAAAAGCTGATAAACAAAAGCTGATAAACAAAAGCTGATAAACAAAAGCTGATAAACAAAAGCTGATAAACAAAAGTTGATAAACATATGTTGATAAACCAAAGCTGATAAATAAATTTGATGGACAAAGGCTGAAACACAAATGCAGATTAACAAAAGCTGATAAACAAAAGCGGATAAACAAAATCTGATAAACAAAAGCTGATAAACAAAAGATGATATACAAGAGCTTACAAAAAAATCTGATAAGCAAAAGCTAAAAAACAAAAGCTGATAAACAAAAGCTGATAAACAAAAGCTGATAAACAAAAGCTGATAAACAAAAGCTGATAAACAAAAATTGATAAGCAAAATCCTTTAGACAACAGATGATAAATTAAAGCTGATTAGCAAAATATGATAAACAAAATCTGATAAACAAAAGCCTGTTAACAAAATATGAACAACTAAATCTTATAAACAAAAGATGATAAACATAGTTACTAAAAAACTGATAAACAAATGCTTATAAACAAAAGCTGATAATCAAAAGCTGATAAACAAAAGCTGATATACAACGGCTGATATACAACGGCTGATAAACAAGAGCTGATAAACATAAGCTGATAAAAAAACACGAAGAACAAAATTCGATAAACAAATATGATAAACAACAGATGATGAACATAGTTAATAAACCATATCTGATAAACAAAAGCTGACAAGCAAAAGATAAAGAGCAAAATCTGAAAACAAAAGCTGATAAACAAAAGATCATGAACATAGTTAATTAACCATATCTGATAAACAAAAGCTGATTAACAAAAGCTGATAAACAAAAGCTGATAAACAAAAGCTGATAAACAAAAGCTGATAAACAAAAGCTGATAAACAAAAGCTGATAAACAAAAGCTGATAAACAAAAGCTGATAAACAAAAGCTGATAAACAAAAGCTGATAAACAAAAGCTGATAAACAAAAGCTGATAAACAAAAGCTGATAAACAAAAGCTGATAAACAAAAGCTGATAAACAAAAGCTGATAAACAAAAGCTGATAAACAAAAGCTGATAAACAAAAGCTGATAAACAAAAGCTGATAAACAAAAGCTGATAAACAAAAGCTGATAAACAAAAGCTGATAAACAAAGGCTGATAAATAAAAGCTGATAAATAAAAACTGATAAATAAATGCTGACAAATACAAGCTGATAAATAAAAGTTTATAAATAAAAGTTGATAAATAAAAGGTGATAAATGATATCTGATAAACAAATGACAAGGAAAATCTAAATAACAAAATCTGATAAAAAAATTTGATTAGCAAATGTTGATAAACAAAAGCTTATAAACTAATGCTGTTAACAAAAGCTGATAAACAAATGCTGATAAGCAAAAGCTGATAAACAAAATATGATGAACAAAAGCTGATAAACAAAATATGATTAACAGAAGCTGATATACAAAGCTGTTTTACAAACGCTGATACACAATATCTGCTAAATAAATGCTGATAAACATGATCTGTTTAATATAACCCGATAAACAAATGATAAACAACAGCTAAATAATAAAATCTGATAAAAAAGTTGATAAGCAAAAGCTGAATAACAAAAGCTGATAAACAATGACTATTAAACAAAAGCTGTTAATTAAAGCTCATAAATAATTGTTGATAAACAAACAATAATAAACAAAAAATGACAAACAATAAATAAACAAATACTATTAAACGAAAGCTGATAAGCAAAAGCTAATAAACAAAAGCTGGTAAATGACAGCTAATAAACAAAATCTGATAAAATAAAGTTGATAAACGAAATCTGATAAACAAAACTGATCAAAACAGAAGAAAAACAAAAGCTGATACAAAAAAGTTGATAAACAAAAGCAGATAAGCAAAAAATAATAAATAAAAACCTTTAATCAACAAAGAACAAACAGAATCTGATAAACAAAAGCTAATAAACAAAAGCTAATAAACAAAAGCTAATAAACAAAAGCTTATAAACAAAAGCTGATAATAAACTGATAAAATAGCAGAATAATATAAGCTGATAAAAAAGTTGATAGAGAAGAGCTGATAATTAAAAGCTGATAACCAAAAGCTGATAAACAATAGCTGATAAACAATAGCTGATAAACAAAAGCTATAAACAAAATCTTATAAACAAACGCTGATTAACAAAAGCTGATTAACAAAAGCTGATTAACAAAAGCTGATTAGCAAAAACTGATAAGCAAAATCTGATAAATAAAGCTGATAAATAGACGTTTTAACAAACCTAATAATTTAAAACTGTGACCAATAGTTGATAACAAAAACTTATAAAAATAAGTAGATATACAAAGGAATAGTAGCTTAGAGATTATATTTTATATCTTAAAGCTATATTAGAGCTTTAAGATATTAAGCTACATTAGCTATCTTAGAGCTATATTTTATATCTTTTATAGAATTTTTAAACTGTACTATTTATATTTTACTTTTATGTGTGAATGTAAATATTTAAAGAATTTTCTTATTTCAAGTTCAATTAACTTCGATTGGTTAAAAAGTGGAAGGTTTTACATTAGGTTATTAATTGCCTATTAAATGAACATCAACAATACATTCGCTTTTGTATTTTATAAGTATTTTATAGAATATAACAAAGTGAAGTAATGTATCTTAGTAATGTATTTGTTTAGACTACGTTCTTGCCCTTGTCGAGTAAAACGTATCACATTACATACCGTATCAATAAATAAATACATGATCAATCTGATATTTTTTTGATAAAAGAAAGTTGTTTTTGATAAGCAAGTAGCGAACCTACTTGCTTTTTTTTCAGCTTCTACAAATTACATTGCTATGTAAAGACGAAAATACTTATATGTCGTATTTAGGTAAATTTCTTTCATTAAAAACTGTGAGGATTTCTATTGCTGTGGTATCTTTAAATGAAAATTCTGAATGTATTGCCACTATGGAGTTTTATAATGTATACAAATCGTAAGTATCTTGAAGAGAAAAAAAACAGTTTTAGTATTTTTATATTTTCACTATTTGATTTTAAGGATAAAATCTCTACGTAACATAGTTTAAATGTAAAAGAATTTTATTTTCATATTAACTTGAATATTTAATTATAATATATTATTTTATAAATAATATTTTATTATTATAAAATATTATTTATAATTATAAATACAATAATAAATAATGATTAAATTATTATATTATAATTATATTATTATTTATAATTAATAAATATCAATAATAAATAATTATTTATAATAATAAAAGACTGACTTATGTTTAAGCTTTAAAAATATGAATTTGTTCATAACTGTTTCAAGAATAAATCTAAACTATATAAATATATAAAATATATGTTTCGATACTTTAATGATTTATGTGTATTTAATTCTAGCAATTTTTATTTAATAAGCGAACAAATTTATCCAGGTAGCCTCATTCTTAATAAAACCAATATTAATGATAAAGAAGGTATATATCTAGTATATATCTTATCAGTAGAACAAGTTAGTAGAATAATCTATGTGAGAGTAATGAAACTATGTATTATTGATACTAAATTATTATTTTTCTGCTAATTTGCCATAATATTTAAATAATTTAATATATATTTATTTTTAACTTGATTAAAGTTTTAACTTGATTATTTTTAACATTGATTAATTAACTCAGTTATTTTTAACTGAGATTTAATTTTTAATATTTTTATTTTTATAAAAATATTATCAAACAGAAAATCGTTAAAATAAAACTAATATTGATGATTAAAACTATCATTCATTTATATCGTAAAGATGACATATTTAAATTTACAAGAAACATATTTTTGCATGAGCATTCATGCATACCATATAATATAAAATATAATACATTAAATAATGAAATTTTAAGAATTGCAACAATATGTAATGATATTGGCTTTTTTCAAAATCATTTAAATAATTTAATAGATACATATTTTAAACTAGGTTACTATAAAAATGCAATAAAACAGAAAATAGTAAAATATATAAATCAACACAATAATATTAAAAATAAATTTAAAATCATGAGCGGAAAATTTTTATGGATGGATAATAAATAATATACTTTGTATTAGAATAAGATACTAGATAATCAAATTTTATCAGAAGAAATTCGTCATTAGCACGTATTTGGTTCCGCTGCTATGTGGGGTAGATGAGTCAGGCGCCGAAACATGATATCATAGCAATTTCTTTTGATAACCTATATTCATTATTCTGATCAATCGTATGTTATTTATAAGTCAATTTATAAAAATTGACTTATATTTTTTAGTTATTACAGAAACAAAGAAGCAGAAATTATCCTTTATTCGATAAAAATTCTATATTTCGATAGCTCCTGCTATAATCAGGATTACAATAAAAAGCTTCACAATTTTTCTCTTCCCCCGTGTTTTCACGGGGGAAAAGAGAAAAAATACACCGTCTGTATATAGGACGGTGTATTTCGAAGCAGCTTAGAATTGTCTTCTTAAAGGTTAGTTTCCTAATTGAAAATCCAACTTAAATGACAAAATTTTAATAAAATAATGTTGCTTGAATAATGACAGTCATTTGTTTACTATTTGATTTTAAAAGTTTTACAAAATTCTAACAAATTTTTTTAATCCTAAATGCAAACTATGTCTATATGGTCATATATATTTAAAGGATTATCACCATTCTATATAGACTATTATATGCTGTCCTTATGAAAATTAAACATAATTTAAATTATGATTAAGCATTGCTTAAAAATACAATTTTTTAACAAATATAAAAAAATTTAAATTAAGTAAATTTCGCAGCATAGATGACCTTTAAATTAAATAATTACTTAAAGCTTAAAATTTATATTTATTTGATTGTAAATACAGATAGAGAATTAGGAGTAATATATCAGAACAATAAAATATCAAAACATATGCTTTGCTAATTGTAAGTGAAAATATGACTTTTAAGATTTGATTAATTTGAAATTACTAGTTTCATAGCGAATTCAGAAAGCTGCAGTGTCAATTAAAAATGTTAATTAAAATGTCAGCAAACAAACAAAATTTATCCTCAAAAAAGCGCTTTTTATCCAATTATTTGCAGCATATAAATATTTTATAAAAATATTTTATATTTTATATCTTATAAAAAGTTGAGTTATAATTATTTACTAATACTGAATACTAAACCCATAGTCTTCTTCCATTTCAAATATATAGTTATTACAGGAACGAAGAAGAAAATATCATTTATTTGATTAAAATTCTATATTTCGATGGCTCCTGCTATCATCATCAGGATTACAATAAAATGTTTCACAATTTTCCCCGTGCTTCCAACATTTATACAAAAATACAAATATTGATGTGCCTCGCATTTCTACTTAAAATAAAAAGAAAATACCGAGAAACAAAACAATCATACACTAAAATTTTGCACACATTTTAAAACAACATAAAGAAAAAACAGAATCATAAAACAAAATAAAATTAAAATCATTACATAAGTGACAAAAGATTCGAATTTAATTATAAAAATAATGTAAAAGTAGAGTAATAAATTATAATTTAATCTAAACCAAAACAAAATAATACTACAATTAGAAAAAAACAAACGAATTGAAAAAATATAAATAATGTAATATTGGAATAATTTATTATAATTTAATTTAAGGTTGTAATCGAATTTATTATTAAGCATTAAATTAGGTTCTTTTTTAATAAAATACGCTTCTTGAATAATGCGAGATAACAAGTTACTTTCAAATGATGAAATAGATGCATTTTTAAAATCAACGGAATGATTTAAACTAACAAAATGCTGAGCAACAGCACTAGAATTGGTCCCTTTACGTACATTATAATTATGTTGTTTAATGCGCTTAACCAAACCTTGACCCGTTTGACCAACATATACCTGATCACATTCTTTACAAGGTATTTTATAAACAATGACATCTTTGTTAAAATCTGGTTTACGCTTAAAAATGTTGTGAAGTTTAGATAATTTTCTGTTAAAAATGTGCACTTTGCTAATACAACTATTTTTTATGTTATTGCTAATAAACTTTGAAAATACTGAATTCCACTTGTTACTAACAAAAGGTATTCCTATATGATTTATCCTTTTTAAGACCATAAACTTTATTTTCATGCCTAAAGATTTAAATTTAGCTTTCTTAATAGCCCAAAGCGGAAAACCACTTTTAGTAAATTATGTGTGATAGCCTTTTCTCTTTCAAAAATTAAGTCATAGTTAGAACAGATAAGCCTGTAACGTAGGTAATGTAACGTGGCAGCGGAAATCAGCAAATTAGTTGGAACGTTTGAAGTCCAAGAAACAATATCTGACCCTGTACCAAATGTTTGATAAACACATGTTTGAAGTATAGAAGAATAAACCCGCTTAACCAAGACATCGAGAAAAGGTATACCCACATTAGATTCAGAACAAACGCGCAATTGAATTCGAGAATCCTTAGAATTTAGCGTATGGGTAAGGAAATCCTGTGTAACGCGATTCTGAGCAACCAAAAAACATCGTCAATATAACGAAGCCACTTGACAACTCCATCAATACTATTGACAAAAGAATTTTCCCAATTCCTCATGTATAACTCGGACAATACAGGAGCAAGAGGGTTGCCCATTGCCAATCCATCGATCTGAACCCACATTACAGATTCAAAAATAAATTTACAATGACTGGACACATTGTGAGGAGAGTATGCCAATCTTCATGATTAAGAAGAATATCACAAGGTGGGTTAAGAGCTAATATATCAGCTACAATATTTATAGCATCAGAGAGCGGAACGTTAGTGCAGAAATAACATAACTTTGAAAAAGCGAAGGGCCCCTTTGAAAGGAGAGGAACTAGGTTATAAGCACATGCTGTTATCATGGCGATTTTTGAGAATTATAGTTCAAAGTCCAGCGATAACGACCACGCTCAAAATAGAGATACTACGTGCGATCAAGGCAATCATCTCTGTGAAATTCTATTATCATTGTTTCAAACGATCGGAGATATATAGATAGCTCGGTTGTAGCATTGTCTTTAACATAATCATAAAACGCCTATATATTCAAGTATTTTGTACAAGTTTCCGAAAAAGTAAATAAATAAATAAAGACTTTGTTAACTAACACAGAAAAACAAAAAAAATAAAATAAAATGGTATAAGACACAATCCGAGTTTAGACAATATCTTCTTTGCATCTTCTTCTCTGTCTTCCCTGCACTTACGGCCTCAAATCCAAGGGGATCTGAGCCCCCCCCCAACCGATCCAACACGCCGACTTCCGACTAAACCACCCAGGGTCTTTCACCCCTGGAAGAGTCCAGTTGGCACGGACTATGCTGGGTAAACGAACCTCAAGGTTCCCCACTTTCTCCTATCTTATATCTTGCTGCCTCCATTGAACTCTTTAAAATATTTAAACGCGAACAACGTCTAGTGGTATATGCTGATGATACCACAGCCCTGTTTTCTGGACGGAGGTACAAAGACATAGTCTCGGACATCAGCCGTTTTTTAAGATTAAAAGACCAGTTACCCAAGTCCAATCTTATTTTAAACTCAGCTAAATCGCAGGTGGTTGTATTTCTTGGCGCCCCTACGTCATAGGGCAGGCTGATTAATCTACCAATTAATGTTGGATTCTGCCCCGCCGTCATAGGGCAGGCTGAACTCTTGGAAAAATCCCCCTGCAACCGCTTTATGTGCTTTAACCTCAAATTTAGAGTGGTTGGCAAGGAAGAATACACATACCCGCACTGTAGCAGGTGTCATAAATGGGGGAACTTGACCTCCAACTGCAGTGCGGTCCAGCGCTGTGGGAAATGTGGTAATGAAGATTGCCCCTCCGCCGAGTCCTCGCTTCCATGCACAAATAATCTGGCCTGCTCCAACTGCAGAGAAGCGCATCCCGCGTGGAGTAGGAAATGCGAGCATTTCAAGAAATATCATTTACTATTCATCAAACCCTCCAAGCCGTCTAAGCCGGCACCTGATTCTTTTTCTCAGGCAGCAACCAGGATGTCCGACAGCGAGCTGTTGTCGATTATGGATCAGCTTTGGTTTTGTTTCAAAGAGAGGTCCAAGCGTTGATAGCGGCCTCTATATCAAATCTATTCGTGAATCCAGAACTTCCTATTTCTTCACTCAAGACCTCGAACAAAAGGGGGCCTCTGCTCACGCCGTCCCCCCAATCAAGATTGGAAAGTTGATCAGGCAGAAACAATGGGGAAATGATGATACTGCCCAGGGACAAGTGCCAACCCTAGATAAGGCTAGCGGTAGGAAGGGAAACCTTCCTGCTCCTAGATCTGTCTAGGTAGGCAATCCCCCATCCAACTAATCCATCACAATGCAGAGTACTCATGAGCCTTTTTCACTGAATATCCTTCAGTGGAACTCGGGAGGTGCTTCCGTACATAGACTTCTATCTGGTAAAGATGCAGATGTTATAGTCCTTCAGGAGACGCGGTCTATCCGTCTCCCCCAGGACATTACTCGATTTATCCCAAAGCATATATGTTCCCACTATACTCCGTACATAACCACACCTCACTCCTCTTCATCTCAAGGACTTTTGACCTTAGTTAAGTGCTCCTTAAAGTCCTCCCTCCTATTAAAATACTCATGTCTAGCTTTTTCTTGTTTAGTAGTTTCACTCAGTAAGAACGGTAAACGCTTCAGTCTAGCCAATGTCTATATTCGTCTAGGGGAGATTCACAAGAACCGTAACATTCTGGATGGAATTATTGACAGCGGTTATGACATGATACTGGGGGACTTCAACGACAGAACTGGTCGTTGGATCAATGCAGCACTTCGCAGAGCTAGGAACGGTTATCTTATTCACAAACCCCCGTCACCTACCTTTCATTGCACATCAACAAATTCTATCCTCGACATTTTACTGCTTCACTCGAGGTGGTTGTTAAAACCCTTCTGCACTGAGCAAGCGCGCTAGCAATTGTCCACCTCTCATGACCTAATTCGTTGGAGAATTGAGGAAGATATGTTGCTTCAAAGGAGGTTTCACTTTGATCCGATCAGAGTGGCCTTCTTTCAGGCGGCTCTCCAACTCGTTCCCCGAATAGGAAATGAGAGTCTGCCCAAATTAAATACCTACCTCTTTTCGAAAGCTACCGCGATTCTATCGACTACCTATAAAGGTCGTATATACAATCCAACTCCGACGAAACTCAATATCCTAGCGAAACTGCTTAACCTCCCTAATCTCTCTGTTTCCGCCAGACAGGCTCTCTCGAATGAATACTGGAGCACTAGATATAGGTTCCAGCTGAGTAGGGATAGGACGAGTATTGCTCGTCTTTATCCTTCTCAATCTTCCTTTTGGAAGATTTTCAAGAAGGAGAAGTTAGTTTGCTGGAAGGATAGAGCATTGGGTTGGATAGGTAATGTAGGCGTTGATAAAGTTTTGGAGGAGTCATTAGCCCTACACAACTATGGAGCCACTCAATCACCTCAACCAATTCCGCCTTGGTGTAACTTCAGGAGTAGGGATCTATCTGTTACGGATATTCTTAACTCATGGGGTCCACTCCCGGGCACCTCCAAATCCGTCGCTCCACTTTATTCTCGGGTCTGTCAGCTTTTGACAGCTAATCAGAAAAGAGAGGTGGCCGTCACCATGCTTTTAGCCTCCCCATCCGATGTAGCAGGCATCAATATTAGTAAGCGTGTTTTTATTCCTAAGAAAAAATCCTGCTCATGCCCTAAAGATCTGCGACCCATTTCGATTCAAAATGCCCTCGTGTCGATTTACGAAAAAGCGCTTGCGCGTAAAATCCGCGACCATTAAAGTAGGCGTAATTCGATCCCTCCAGGTTTTCATGGGTTCGTTAAAGGTTGCTCGGTCCATTCAGCAGTAGGTCAAGTGGAATAGTTTTGTCGGGAGAATAGCTATCGTTTAGTTGTGGCTGTTTTCCTCGACTTTTCTGCTGCATTTGACCGTATCTCCATTTCCTTTGTGATCTCATCTCTCAGGTCTCTCGGGTTGCCTGCGAGAATTGTGAACAGAGTGGAGATCCTGCTGTATACCAAGCGATTTTACTATGAAGACGACCCTGATGCGCGTCAATTCTACCCTATTACGGGTGTACCTCAAGGTTCCCCACTTTCTCCTATCTTATATCTTGCTGCCTCTATTAACCTATTCAAAATATTTAAACGCGAACAACATCTTATGGTGTACGCTGATGACACCACAGCCCTGTTCACTGGACACAGGTGTAAAGACGTAGTCTCTGACTTCAGCCATTTTTTTTAAGATTAAAAGACCAGTTACCCATATCTAATCTTATTTTAAACTCAGCTAAATCGCAGGTGGTTGTATTTCATGGCGCCCCTGCAACAAAGCAAAATCTCAAGAGATTAGCACTCTCTGCCCTCTCCTCCATATTTGCCTCTGAACCACTTTCCACCTTCACAAGTCGAGTATTGGGGTTTACCGTTACGGTGAACTGGTCGGCGAAAGCTGACCTGGATAGACTCAAACGTATCCTGAAGAAAGCTAGGTTGGCCCTGAAACGGGCTCAGCATCTGTCATTGAAAGGGAAAGCCCAGGTGCGCCTTTGGGGCACTTGGGCTATCTCGGGATTAGTCTTCTTCCCAAGAGGACGTCCCCCAGAGCAAAGGCTAAGGTTTCTTAAGCTCCTCGTCTCTTGTTTACCAAGCATAGTCCGCGCTGATTGGATTCTTCGGGGGGGGGTGAAAGACCCCGGGTGGTTCAGTCGGAAGGCGGCGTGTTGGATCGGTTGGGGGGCTCAGATCCCCCTAAACCTGAGGCCATGAAAGAGAAAGGGAAGATGAAAAACGAAATAAAAATTCTGTCATTTTTTATCTGAGTTGGTTATGACCTACCTTTTTTATTCTTTCATGCTATATTTTGGTGTATTTAATAAAGTCTTTATTATTATTAAAATTTTCGTAAAGCAGAAACGCGGATGCAATGGCAGAAGTGAATAAATTATAAGCGTGATTTTACAACGCAATGCTCCTATTCAAGAGCAAACCACTTTGCGAAAGTGGTTTACTCCTGAATGGATTATAATGGACAATAAACCCTTTTAGGAAATATTCTTGACTACATTAGAAATACAAGTAGTCGATTATATAATTTATGCTTTGCTCAAGTTTTCTATCAAAAAAAACCAAATGTTCGATTCATTTCTGGAACTTAAACTCAGTTTGAATAGAGAAGACGACTATGATAAAGTTTAGAAAGAATATTCTGAAAGTACGAAGATAATAAACAGACATGATACTTTATTTTTCCGTATTCGATACTAAATGCTAAGCTACTCAATGTGAATACGGCCCACAAGCACGTTAGATAATATCATATTAATACAGCTGTGACCATCACAAGATTCGTAGGATCAGTGCTCTACCGGGCTATTAATATATTGTATATCTGAAAGATTCTTTTAATAGTTGAAGCTTAACAGGATCACCTGGAAAGCAGGTGGTTAAAATGTTTGATGACACTGTGAGTTGCTTCATGTTGCTTTGATGTACTGCTGTTGACTATCTATAAGTCAACAGCAGTACGCTACATTTTGGTACCGGTAGACCTCATCAGCTACTGATCCAATACTTACGTTTCACGTTTCGATTCTTTTAATGTTGGCTGACGATCACTTGACTTGTATCGGAACTGATTGTATCTGGAATGTATGTTATATATATCTTAGCTTTTTCAAGATAATAGTAATAAATTACAAAAATAGGTAAATTTTCAAATTTAAGGTTGGAACCTTTACCTACCAAGGCTGATTTAATTTGAAATCAGAAATGATTTCAATTAAATTTGCAAAATATAAAAGAAAATGTAGGTATCGGATCAGTAGCTGATGAGGTCAACAAATAAATAAATGTAGTGTACTGTTGTTGACTTATAGGATTAAAGCAACTTGTAGTGTCATCAAAATTTTCAACTGCAACAATGACTACATAATTAAATCAACTTAAAATTTGACACTTGATTTTGATAGTAATAATCAGACAATAGATGGGAAATATCATAAATTATGCCAGCAGTAGAATGATAGAGGTCGAAATACAATTTAATTATAAGTAAATCTGGAGAATCGGCCATAATATAAAAATATGTATGGATACTGGACACGTTAGAGATAAATGGTTTAACAGTAAGCAAAATCCCCGTTCGGATTTTGCTGGCTGGAAAACAGGCAGCCTCGAATTTTGCGTGCGGCCTCGATTGATTACCGTCCTGCCCAAATGTAAACCTTGGCAATGATGATTTCGTTGTGAAACCATCATCATCCTCAACGATGACGATGATGTCATAATTATCAAGCCAACCGAGAAGCCGTCATTAACAAGATTTTACAATGCTTCCACGTTAAAATGAACAAGTTGTAGAGGTATCATTTTTCAGAATTTACCGTTGTTTTGATCCACCAAACTTGTGCTCATAAATGTGATCACAAGTTTCAACGTGCGTAACGTGACCACAGCTTACATTAATATCTCAGAGGATATGAGATATCGATTTTAGTGAATTATGCCTGAAAGGATACTTACCCTGTGCGTATAACATTGTGATATGGAATAATGAAATATATTAAATGGTAGTTGTTTCTGTCGGAGTTATATACGAATACCCTCCTGTGTTTATCATTCAGGTATCAACAAGTTGGGTTGAATATACACCCTACCGAATCAGCACGCTATTCTTCATATGATGAATTTTGTATCTCGCATGTGCGACTAAGATTTCGATAGTTGAGACAATTAACCACGTGTTGATTTCGCTAAGTTTATAAAGCCAACGAAATAATTTGATTGTCATGTAATTCGCACTCGTGGAATTACTCTGGACATTTAATCATCATCCGTAAGCTTTCATTATCCCCCGTTGAACCGAGATCAGCTGCAATAAAATTTGATGTGAGTTTCTGTTAAAGTTTTTGAGTGATTTGAAAAAGAAAGGACGTCATACTCATTAATGATAAGGTTAGTACCGTACCGCCTAGCATAGATTTGATGCGGATTCTGATCAAATGAGAAATGAATACCATCTTTTTGAGCATTATCTACGTTAATTATATTCAGTTAAGCCAAAAACAAAAACATCTAAATTAAGAGCACACGTTCAAGTGATATCTTATGTTTGAACGATATCTAAAGGAGAGCGCGTTTTACTCATGAAGAATGGACAGGATCATGAGAGTCATCAGTGGAACCACATCAGCGTAGATTATGTGCTGATTTTAAAAAATATGACATTCATACGTCCACATCAGTAGGCTGGTGTTAATTTCATCAAACGAGAAATTTATATCATCGAGAAATTTACTTCTATTATTGAGGATAATGTACTTTATTAATCGAAAACTTTTGTCCTTTACATTAAATGGCTCACTATTTAAATTTTTTAATATTGAGTTTACTTCTTTTATCTAAAGTTGATATACGTTCAGCAGCTTACATGCTGCACAAAAATCCCTGGAAAGTATCTCGATGTCTTTTGTGGTCTTTAACCCGAGTATATAAAATACAATCCTTCCCTGTGCACTTAATTTCTAAAGCGGTTTACTCGCCCTCTGTATTGTATTAAGGACACAATAGTGTCACATGCACTTCGCAAAGAATCGTTGAACTGTTAGGATCGATGTAATTTCCGTTCGAGCAAGTGCAACCCGGAAAGCAATTCATGCATGATCTAACAGACTTGACATGCATGCTTTACAGTTGGCATTCTGATCATTGGAAGGGCAGTAACGATTGTTAATTATAAAATACAATTGAATTTGGACGGTAATATAAAATTTTTAAACGTGATATGACCATAGATTGATTCGAAATTCCAGAATATTTCCTGCTATTAATCGTAAGTAAAGCGAGCGTTATTTAATTGTATATATATTGAATTTCAAGTTTGTATAGTTAAAGCCGTTATTTTTTTGTATTTATTTTATCTTAAGCTTTTCCTTCCGCGTCAAATCTTTTAAAACGCACAATGTCGTTAATCTTTAGCGGCAATGTCGTTAATCTTTAATTTTTGGAATCAATATTGTCGTCAAGTGTAATCACTTATTTGTTATTTATTTATACTATATAACAATTGTGGTTATTTTATCTTATAAATAAGATCGTTTTTTTAAAGTTCAATTTAAGTTTATTTATATTTTTTTGTTTTTTGTTTTAAGTTCAATTTAATTTATAGTTTGTTATTAAAATAATTGTTTGTTAACAAAAATACAACTCTATATTGTTCTCTATTTATATATAATTTAGTTTACTTTAAATTTATATTAAATTTATTTAGACAGTAATTTTTATTTTACTCATTTTTATGGAAAAATTGAATGTATTTAATTTTATTCATATGGATTTAAATTTTAAATGAAACTTGAAGAATTTATTTGAATTTATAATTTACACTTTATTTAAATTGAGGAATTATACCCAATTAAAAGTAAGTTTATCTTTACAGCATTCAAATATTAAAATTAACTTATTTGTTTACGCTTTAACCGCAATAACAATCAAATATTTTCAATTTCATCTACATACTTTAATCTATATAATTCTTGGATAAATTCTTGTTTACTTGACAAAATTGTTTCAATACACATTTATATTATTTTATATTTTAAATATTAAATATATTATTTTATTATTAATATATCAAATCTTTTATTGACAATGTCAATAAAAGGGTTTATGAAAGTGTCAATAAAATGGTCAATAAAAGAGTTGTAATTCTTATATATATTGGTTATCTGTAAGTTGAAACAACCTCTCGATATCAATATAAGATTCCATATATATTTTTTTAAAAATATAATTCAGAAACCGAGCATAAAGAACATTTTATTCTCTTCAGAATGAAGAAGAATTGTAAAATTCGAAACTAGTATATAGTCTATAGTCTGACAATCTGTATATAAAAAGTTCTTTATGCTCAGTTTCTGAATTATATTTTTAAAATATATATAATTCCTTAACTTATAATTATTCTATCGAGTTCCGTTTTCATTTCAAAAACGAAGTATACATATATAAGTACATAAATTAATAAATTTACTTTTCTAAATTTTAGAAGATTTTCAGCCAAGACATGATTACTCCGAAAGTAATTATACTTGAATCATATTAATATTAATTAAATATAATATTTATATATATA